>JAQQPU010020830.1:890-15177 GCA_029168905.1 Artemia sp. Kazakhstan ARC1039
AAAAAAAAACATGTATATTCCTTGAAAGAGTGTGATGACCTGTTTACCTACTAGAAGAACCTGTTTGGTACAGGGGCCTTGGCAAAGTATAAGTTAGCATTCTACTGCCCCAGGGGAAAGGTCTTTTAGTTATAAAATTTGCCCATTGTTTGCGCATAGTATTTGTTATTGGGATGTAGGCATACATTTTCGGGTGGTTGGGGGGGGGGACAAATTTTCTGCTTGGGGTTTTTCCATGGGGAGGGAAGTTTCCAGGGAGTGAACTTTTCAGGGAAATTGTACACTGGGGGAATTTGCCAGAATTCTTATACAGAATTATTTTTATATGTCTTGCTTTCTCTTTTCCGTCTCAATTTTACGCGCAGAGTTGTTAAGAGTAATTGTCCGGGTTAAATTTTCACCGGGGTTGAATTGTCTAGAGGATATTTCCGTGGGGAGGGGGTTTCTCCGTGGAGGTGGGGCCACATTTCCTGGCATTATTTAAAAAACGACCAGAAATTAAATTAAAAAAAAACAAGTTTTTTCAACTGAAAGTAAGGAGCAATATTAAAACTTAAAACGAACAGAAATTATTACGTATATAAAGGGGGTTGCCCCTCCATAATACCTCGCTCTTTACGCCAAAGTTTGAATTTTGCCGCAATTCTTGAATAATGACTCCTGACACACAAGGGCGGTTTATTTAGAACAATAAGACGCTTTTTTAAAAGAACTAAAAACTTTTACGTAAAGAGCGAGGTGTTGAGGAGGGGGCAACTCCCTTTATATACGGAATAATTTCTGTTCGTTTTAAGTTTTAATGTTAATCTTACTTTAGGTTGAAAAAACTTGTTTGTTTTTTTTATTTGATGTCGGTAAGATACAATATTTATTTCAAATAATACTCTCACAAGCCCTGAAGGCCTGAATTTGAATTTCAGAGTCAAAATATTACATAAAAAAACACGAAATCTGAACAACTGGCATAGAATGTCAATACGAAAAGGAAAAAGTCTTAATGAAAATCATTTAAACTGAGAAATGTCAGTTAAAAAGATAAAACTGGTCGGAGTAAACTAAAAAATAGATCTTTCTTGTTAAGTGAGAAGATGAACAAAACAAGCGAATAAATACAAAAGGGGGACAGCATCAGCAGCCAATAATAAAAGAGAGAAACTGGCGAGATATTTTTTTTTCTGTAATGAAGGGGGCAAATGTTTTTCCATATGTAGAGGTAAAGCAGCAAATGGGGGACAAAATAGGAATGGGTTCAGAAAATGCTTGAGGTGTCCATAATCTGGATGGGGCGTTTGGGGAAAATGCTTCCTGTGCGAGGGTTTGTTATTGCATAACGTAAAACGGAGTCAAAATGTAACTCCTACGCAAGTGTTTCCAAGCTAGCTTTTTTTAGAAGCAGAGAGATTGGAAGCTTACCTTCTTTGAAAACTATTCGCAGGGCTTTTTTGGGATGGATCGAATTTTTTCTGATTTTTGACGGGAGATGCCAGGGTGCCAAACTGGAAAGCATATTCGAAATGAGGGTAGGCAAAGGAAATCTAAATCCTTAAGGAATGGGAAGGGGTGACATTAAATTTCTCTAGAAGGTTAAGGAGGCAAATAAACTCATTAGCTCTATGGATGATGTTTTGAACATGAATATCCCACTTTGAATTAGAAAAATTGTAACGCCAATTAACAGGGGTGGCTCTTGGGGTAAGAGAAGTAAGGGGTCACGGGGGGCGCCTTGAGCAAAGGCCGCATCTCTAACTTATAATGCCATTTAATACTTATCAACTTAAATGAGTTTTGACTTTTAATTTAACAGTTGATTATGCAACATACCTTTATATACACGTTTAGACATCGATACATACACACATTGTGCAGGTTATTTCCTTTCTGAACGAAATATACGCAGTTTACAATGTGTCAAAAAATATGCCGATGTTAAAAATAATTAACTTGAGTGACCAACGTGAACTGTATTGCTGTATAGTGATTTGTCAGTGCTAGGCCCCATTATAAACAAGTTATACATTATATCAAGTAGTAAAAAGCCCTACGCTTACGTCTAAGAATTAAAGAATCTAAGAATTATCCCTACGCTTACGTCTGAACAAAACTGTTGATGAAGAGAATGAAAGAATTACTCGTGGTGAAACCGAATTTTGGAACCAAGTTCTCAAACGTTTATTATGCATAATACAATTTTTAGGAGTTCAAGGGGTTACGTTTCGAGGGAAAAATGATACTCTTTTCCAGCGTAATAATGGGAATTTTGTAAAGCTCGTAGAACACGTTGCAAAGCTCAATGGTTTTATGGCCGACCATGTCAGAAGGCTTACTTCAAAAGAAACAAATATTCACTACTTGAGCAAAAATATACAGAATGAATTTGTTTATTTCTTTCGAAAAAGATCCAAGACCACATTTTAGAGCAGCTGCGGCATGCAAAATACTATTCTATAATATTAGACTGCACTCCCGGTGTCAGCCACACAGAGCAAATGACATTTCTGGTAAGATTCGTCAAAATTGCAGCAGATGAGGATGTGCTCATTAGGGAACATTTTTTAGGCTTTGTTCCTATTGCCAATTCTTCTGGTGAAGGCCTCACAGAAGTATTACTAAAAGAGCAAACACGAGGCATTCCTTTAAATAACATGAGAGGTCAGCGATATGATAATGGTTCTGCAATGAAAGGAAAGCGTGTTAGAGTTAAGAAGAAGATCTGTGATTTAAATCCTCGTTCTTTTTACGTACCAAGTGGAAACCACTCACTGAACCTTGTAATGAACGATGCTGCTCTCTCTCTTGCAATACTGCAGTAGACTGTTTCAGCACAATTCAAGAAATCTTCAAATTTTTTCAAATTCTACTCACAGATGGAGTATTTTGCTTAATGACGTTTCAAATCTTACAGTAAACCAGTCTGTAACACACGGTGGGAGAGTAGAATTGAGACCTTGTTTCCTTTGAGGTACTATATCGAAGAAGTATATACATTCATTTAAGGTCAAGTTCTTCTTTGTCTTGCTAGATACTACAATATCCTCAGCAAAGGAGAGATTTCAGCTAATGGAAAGCCACTGTGAAAGTTTTCAATATCTCTACGACATTCAGAGCTTGCAGAATTTTGCGGATAAAGAAGAATTGAAGAAATCCTGTAAACATCTTCAAACCGTTTGGAGTGAAGGAGAAGATTGTGATGTGAACGGAGAAGAGTTGTTTGAGGAGTGACAATTTTTCGCAGAAATGCTGCCCTTAAGAGCCCCCATCTCAAGCTTTGTCGCATGTAAAAAACATGGTTATATGGACACATTCCCAAAAGTTTTTATTGCACTGAAAATTCTGTTAAGGCTTCCAGTATCAGATGCCAGTGACCAAAGGAGTTTCTCCTAGTTAAAGTTAATTAAAACTTACTTAAGATTTACGTTGAGGCAAGATCGACTGAGCGTGCTTGCATCCATGGCCATTGAAAATACGTGCTAAGTGAACTCAATATGGACAGATTGCTAAATGAGTTTTTAAACATGAAAGCTAGAAAAATTTGTTGTTCATCCTAAAAAGTCTTATGTTGAATTGTTTTATAAGTAGTATGTTAAACTGATAAATTCTGAATAATATTTTAACTCCTCATTTTTAATAAATCACCTTGTTGTTTATTGACATATTCCATTTTAATATTTATACTACATACTACACAATAAAAGTTTATTTTTATTGTTATGCTTTTTACTAGAAAACCCTGCACACTTTACTTTAAAGGCGTATAATTATATTTCGGTCTACGGGGGAAAGGGGGGCGAAGAATAGTCCCTGCCAATTAGTTTAAAAGAGGAAACAGAAATTCCTGGAGGAAGAGGATTAAGGAAACAGGGCGAGGATTTAAGAAATATATTGGGATTATCGTGAATTTAGAAGGGTTTACTTTCATGTCTAAGTCTGAGGGAACATCTGCAATGTTATTAAGGATGCTCATAGGGCTGCTTATTAAATCTCTGAAGCAGGTTTCAACAACCGATAGGTTATCGACAAATTTCCATCTGTCAGAGCACTTTGGGGTATTGTGGACAGGGAGTGTTGGAATAGTGATTCTCATATTTGACTCCCTGCGATCTATTTGATAAGAAGGAGGCAACCAATTTCACCCAGAAGCATCAATATTAAATTCAGCGACAAGTTTCACAACCAACATATTGCGGTTAACAAGGTCAAATGCTTTTTGAAGGTTAATGATTAAACTTAGCCAGGAATTAGGGTTTTCGAGAATTTTTCCAATTTAGTAGATACGAAAAACAAGGTAGTGGTAGGAAGAAGTGGATTTGAGGTTCGAAAATTGCCTCAGGTCAGTAAGAGTTGTGATTGTTTCTTTAGCCAATATAGGAGTGAGAGAAATAGGATGAACGTCTTCGAAACCGTGCTTTCGTCTCCCTTTTTTAAGGGGATCATGAAACCTTGTTTCCATATTTGTAGAATATTGCCAAGACAAGATAAAAACTTTGAAAGGAAGTCACTGAAAGCATTAATAAGAGGAAAGGGGATATTCAAAGGACAAATATTTTTTTTTTCCCAATTCTTCTTTCGATCTCTGACGGAGAAATAGATGGGAAAGAAGGGGAAAGATCACGTGTTAGTAATTAATAAGACAATACCGGAAGGCTCTGGATGATGGAAATGAGGAACCTTTTAAGATGTTAAGATGGCAGTAACACGAGGGGACTAAGCCACGCAACTTTTTAATATTGGAATACTATTTTTTTTCTTTCATTTGTAAACAATTGATCGATCTTATTTTTGTATTGGGATCAAGCGGATTTACGAATTTACCGGTTTAGCATTTTTGAAATTACCATTCAATTTGCTTCTAATTAGTTTTTTTGGTTCATTAGTAAACAATTGCTCGATCTTATTTGTGTTGCGGGATCGAGCCGATTTACGAATTTACCAGTTTGCAATTTCTGAAATTACCATTCAATTTGCTTCTAATTATTTTTTTTAGGTTCATTAGTAAACAATTGCTCGATCTTATTTTTGTAGTGGGGTCGAGTCTATCTACGAATTTACCAGTTTACCTTTTTCTGAAATTACCATTCAATTTACTTCTAATTAGTTTTACTTTAATGGGTTGATTAATGAAGGCTTTGTCATTGGAGCATTTTTCAAATCTTTTTTCTGGGAAACAAATTACATATTTATCAATTAGCTTTTTTAGGAAAGTAGCAATTTTTTATCCAGATTTTGTAAATTGTATACATCGGAACAATCTTTATTATTCAGTCACATACCAAAAGAAATAAGGCCATAATTTTGAAGAGGTGGTAAGAGCCAGAAATTATTGAGAAAGAATACAACCTGAATAAATATCAGATAATATAGACACCCTTCAGAATGCGCAAGCTGGTAAACAGCCCCTATGTAGTTATTGAGAATCCCGGATTCTCCCGGAAAACGTAAAATAACAGAGAAAGGTTTTGAAAGAAACATTAGGCAACGGGTGCTGACATAGAAGAAAAAACGCAATAGCGAAAACCCATGCCGTCTTTCGTCAATTATATATTAATGTGTCTATTTTTCATATGTTCGAGCAAAACGAATAAAAGTAACTAAGACCTCTAGTTGCGCTAAGATATCTACTGATAGCAGGTTAATTTTTTCCTTGGTTCAATCCAAATTTAAATATATGTTCAATCCCTGTTTAAAAGATAGCACAATTGATAAAAGCGCTTGTGGAAAGCTCAGGACTTGACGAGCATGATTACCTTGTATTCCTGTCAACTTTAAAAATACTGTATTATCTATTCCTTTCAGACGAAAAAAGGATATTCCATTTTTTAATAGCTATGAGATTTTAGTTTCAAAATACTTTTTTGACTCGACCCTTACTAATGTCTACAAATATCTTCATTTTCGTATACAGCCTCGCTTTGCATTTAACAAAAATAAATATTTGCAGACAACTGTTCAACCTGGGTCCTTAGACAGTGAGGCTGGCATTTTTGCACTATCATTTGATCAATCTGGAACTCGATTGATAACCGGAGAAGCTGACAAAACTATTAAGCTATACAAAGAGGATGAAACAGCGGTAAGTAACAGATTATTTTCATGGAATTTGTATTTAAATCAAAGATTTACAGAGTAGAGTTCTAAGAGTGCTATTTGCAAGCTTCTTTGTGACACTTGTCCCTCCATGAATATTCGCGACTAGCAAACCGTAAGACTGATGTTATTAACCGGGTGCCTATTACCTAGACTGGAAAAGGGAAATCCTAAAAGGAAAAGGAAGATATTTCCAGCATGTGGTTTCTAGCACCAAATTTGAATATTGTATTAATATAACCGTTTTTTCCTGTGACTGTTTTTTGTACTTTCCTTAAATAAATATTATTTTTGACAGCCATGGTTTCCCCTAGACGTTTTAAGTGACCAGCTCCTTTTTGCATTGGATATTTGTTACTAGCATTTTATTTACTGCTAAAGCACCCTTAGAACATCCTTACCATTAAAACTGAAATCTCTGAAAAACTACCATTCGTGACTGGTACTTTATTTTACCGTTTTGATATGGCTTGTCACAAATATCCTCATCAACATGCCAACTACAAATGCACACGCAAATGCACAATTAAAGCAAATGCACACCCATAAGACTGCCGCATATGACTTTAATTTATCCGGTTGATATAAAAAACCATCTAGTTAACAAAACTGTCAATGTAAATTTCAAAATTACTTCTAAATATCTCCCGAATGAGATGCTGAATAGAATCATGGAAAATTTTTTAGAGCATTTCATTGTAATATTGGAGTGCCCGTCCCTCTCCAGTAAAGCTCCAGTCCCTCAAGGGTCTTTGTTAAAACAGAAACCGTCCTAAAATTTCTGACTTTATTCTAAAACTGAAAAGGAATGTTTTAAGTGATAATCAAGATCTCGAAAAGAAGATTGTTTTATTAGGACCCTGCTTTGCCATTATCTAATAAAGAAGCAGCGTTGCAACCAGATCATAAAAGAGATTACGGAGCATATATTTTCTGTTTGGTCCTCTAGCATTAAGAAGAAGAAGAAACTGCTATATTAGATACCAAATAAAATCGTGGAAATTCTTATTGATACCAAACCGGTGTACATAGTGAAAACGTCGGAGAACGAATTCTAATTTTTTTCTTAAAAAACACCTACTTGCGAAAAAATGTGTGCCAAAAAAATATTGCATAGCTAGACGGCGTATTTTCATTCAGGTGTAAAACACATATAATCAAATAGTCTTATGTGAAATAGACTGTGAACTAGATGGACTAAAACATATTTTTCATTCCAGCAGTTTTGCTGATCTGTTCAATTTTTACGAAACCCGTAGTTTTTTTCTTTGCCAAAATTTTCAATGACAAAGATGGATTTTTAAGATAGATGGGATACTCCTATTAGATGAATTGTCTGTTGACAAATTCAACTTATTTTTTACAAGTGAGTGGCTGCCAAAAAATCGCGCCTTTCAGCCATTCATCTGAGCCAAAGGAAAAGCAAGTCGTCCTTGGATAAGAGTTGAGGGAGAAGAGCTCATAAGAAAGGATTTAAAGGAATTTGTTTTGAATAGACTGGAGAAGAGAAGGAGCATGCGCGGCTGGGTTGACCTCAAGTGGTTTAGTGGTACAATGACCTGTTAGTAAGTTATATTGGTAGTTTAACAGTAAAGACTGGATTGTATACTACATTAAGTCTTGCTATAATATTTATTGACTATATTATTGATTCTAAGCTATGTCTTTGTTTTTTTTTTCTTTCAGAGTGAAGAAACACATCCGATTCACTGGAAGCCTGATATACTTAAAAAGCGAATATTCTAAGTTTTCACTCTGTTTTATTTTCTAAATCCAATTTCAAATATAAGAGACATCAAGATTGTTTACTTTGGCTACTTATTCTAGGATTGCTGATTCACACCATTGTCATAAATAGTGATGAAATGCAGGGTATATGTTTGCATTCAATGAAGCCGCCCCTCCTCCAAATAAGAAGATACCCTCAGCATGGGCGTAAATTCTTTCATAAAGGGCTAGGATGATAATGAATATCTTATATTAAAATTATTTGCGCAGATAAAGACGGGCGGGCAATGCACGTAACCAGGGTAAGGAGGGGGCTTCGTCCTCCTACCTTCTATTAGATTCCAATGGTTTTAGACTTCCTCAAAAAGTATAAATGTTTTCCGCGCAATTCGCTTTCTTTTTTTTAGTCCCCTGTGCCATTACAGATTCTTGCGTAAATGCATGGGGGATTAGATTAAATTTAAAGGTAAAAGTGACTGATAGCATTCAGTTTTTGGATTAGAATTAAAAGCTACTACTTATAGCACTAACACCTATTCGAGAAAACGGAAAATGTTTTTTTGTCTGATTTCAAAAACATTGTCAGAGCTAGCTCAGTTGGATTTCCAAGTAGTCAACGTCAGTTTTTCCCGAATTTTAGGGAAAATCTTGGAATTTGAAAACATTTACTTTTGTCACACGATTTCAAATATATAACCTTTTCTGTATTATATTCATGTTTTAAGCTGAATGCTATAAACGATCAATTTTTCTTATATATTTTTATTTATTAAAGACTTTTGGAAATACAAGAAAAAGGAATCCCCCTCCTATAGATTTTTAAAACGCCCTTTTGTCGGCATTCTTTGAAAAATTGCTTTTTGGGTACTTACATTGAAAAAACTACCAACGAAAAACATCAAAACTACCCTTCCCCCTTAAGTTCCGTGAATTGACGCCACAATGAAATTTTTGCATCCTGTAACTCAATTTACCATAGGCTTCCATGAGGATCGATACTTTAAGTTTCAGATGTACTTATCAATAGTTTGAAAACAATCTCAGATTCTCCGAGTTAAGATTATAACATAGCTTTAAGTTGAAATCCTCAGCATAATGTTCAATACGCGGAATACACACGTTTCACTGAAGTCCCGATGGGACAGAAGGGTGTGTAAGCCCTACATTTTTAAATGAAATGCGGTCCGATAACTTTCTTTTTCTGCTTCTTCTTTTTTAACTTGAATTATGTTCCGTTTTACTTGGTCTCTTGGGACCAAGAAAAACAGGCTTGTCTTGGGCTTTGGTTCCGGGCGCAAGAGAGGACAGAACTTTTGAGATGGTGTTCTTAAGCCAAACCAATTATTACCACACTAAAATCAGTGGTATTTTACTCAAAAGATAACATAAATTTTGTAATTTTATTTAAAGCTGAGAAATATGTATAACTGCTGTCTCGCATTCGTTAAAAACGGTATAAATTTTAACATTAAGGTTGGTATTGGCGCATATATCATAATCTCATCTTTTTCTTTCCTTTTTTCATAATTTGTATTAACAACTAATAAAAAGACTTCAAGGTGGTCAAAATTAGCTCCTCAGATGTTGATATTTGTCTACATAAATGATATTTAAGTGAAAATAGGCGTATTTTGAAGTAATTAACACAAAAAGAGGATGTCTGTCTCTGCTTATGACCAGTAAGTATTTTTTCTAAAAAATTGATACATGAAGCAAAAATAGAAGACGGTGAGCTACCAAATAGAAAATGTATAGTATTTCTATCTTATAGGTCTTCTGTTATAACGTCAAAATCCATCTTACGGTAAATTTCTGCAAAATCTTTGAGGAGACCTTTAGAGAATTGCCCTTTGAATTATATATTCTAGCCGAGATTTTTGTTGCAAAGTCACCGGCTTGGCTTGGATTAACTGATTTCACCATGTTGTTTCAGAATTTAGCTTTATCTTTTGTTTTAGAATATTCTTGTAAAAACATGAATCAAGTACTTTAATGGTAAAAATAAATTTATTCAGTTCAGTTTCTGAACTGCTCAACTGATTCCCAATTACTATTTTATATCTGTAAAAATGGGAAATCAGACACTTGACAAGGTTTCAAACTTCAGTAATGAAAACAGGGGATATTACGATCTTAGGTGATTGATTTACAAATATCTGCAAAAGAAACCCAAAACAAAATAGTATAATAACAATAATTGCTAATAATTCTATTAATAAATAAGGGTTACACAGATCGAAAATGAAAATTTAACGGCAGGCTTGAGGTAGCGGCAAAATCTCAATTGGATATGAGTTCTTCTGCTTTAACTAAAAGTAAAAAAGACAACATTAGAATACATCGAATTTTTAAATAAGCTATTTTATACGCTTTGTAAGATTTATGATTGTATTATTTTTTACCGTAATTAACGAAATCAAAAACGATTAAGGATTGTTTCTTCTTTTTAGCGAATACCATGAAGAGAGAAAAAAAATACATTGATTCTATAAGAAATTATTATACGAACTGAATTTAAAAAAAATAATGCCTTGGTAAAAGTATAAATTAAATAAAGAATAAATGGGGATGAAGATGTTATGTACCGCGAAGATGGACGAAAAGGATGACTTCAGTTGTCTAAGTAGGCTACCATTATTGTTAGGATGGCAGGTATGTGCAATGAAGACATGAAACTTTGAATAACATGGTGCAAGGTATTTTTTTTGTAGTTGAGAAAAGTTTGGAAAATCAGGAATATAAGTAATAGAATTAAGACTGCAATATTAGATGTCACAGAAGTGACAGTTGTCGAGTATGGTTCCAAAAGGGTGGTGTCCCAGAAAGTTGTCAGCTATGTTTGATGAATTCGAGAGGAATTGTGTAATGTTCGGTACTGGTTTGATAATGATTATGATGATGGTTGTAATGATTACGATGATGTTTATAATGATAATGATGGTTTGATAATTGATAATGTATGATACTGGTTTGACCTACTGTCGAACTAGAAGCTCTAGATAAAATGTGATTCGACCTATGGGAATCTCATGGGGTAGAATATAGCAGTAAGCTCTGAACAGTTGTATTGAGAAAGAGTATTCACACATGTGTTGACCCCAGATGACATAATGATGCAATTAACTGTTAGTAGTTGTAGTAGTTCTGTAACTGGAATTGTCTCAAATTGATAATTTTCCACAAAAATAGTTTTCTATCATTTTTTCCAGTAATCTTTTCCCAGTAATTGCAGTAATCTGCTGTATTTACTGTAAAATTACTAACATATAAGTAATTATGAAAAAGTCCTTTTGGGAGGAATTGGTTTCAAAATTTGGATACGGGAGATCTTACGGGAAAAAACTTAGTTAAGTTAGGATTATGTCTAGTATAAAAAAATTAAAGGCATCTTAATTAAAACTATCTTAACATAAACTTGATATAAAATATCTTGCATTATTTTTTATTGTGGTAAAGCTTTCTCAGTTGGTTAATTATTAATTAAGTAAAAATATATATGACGCAAATATGAAGTTTGGAAATACCACTTTTTTATTAAGATAAGAAACATATCCTGCTAAGCTCTGTTTTAACGGGAAATTAAGAAATTACCACTTCCTAGCATTTACGTGGGAAGGTGTGGTTGAGAAAAATGTATAAAAGATACATTTTATCGGAAGGTAAAATCTCTTACTAACTATATGCCGGATTAACCTGTGGTCCGTTGTTTTAGCAATACTTTGGAACCTTGCTTTATAATCGTAAGTGTCTAAATTATATTTTATTGTTGTGTTATTGAGACTTGTGGGCTACTTGGGACAGCCAGTCCCAGTAGCCAGAATATATCCAATTTTATTATCTGATAAATGAATAAAAGTATTGTATTTTAGACGAACTCTCTACGATCTATTTTTAGCCTCTCGAACATACTCAGTCGGTACGCCTCTTTAGTTCGGTCATAGCCTAAGGCACGCTACCAAAGTTCAATTACCTTAGGGCCAGAGTTTATCTCCCCTATAAAGGGAGAATAAAGGCATCTAAGACTACAACCCCCAAATACCACAAATAAAGCTTCATAACAACTGGTGGTCGCTAGAAAAACTGGGTCGAGAAGGCTAGATAAAAATAGTAAATTAAAATAAAATGGCTTTACCAGAGGAAAAGATGACTTCCCTATCAACAGTGCTTGAAATTGCAAAAATTATACCAGAATATGCGGGAAATTCAGATGTAGATGAGTTTATCGAAAAATTAAAAATTTTCGATGCACTAACAGAATTGTTTGAAGATAAGGTCAAAGAGCAATGCGTTGCAGCCAGATTAAAGGGAAGCGCCCTTAAATATTTTGAAGCAATTAAGGAAAAAGAGCCCAAGGACATCAGTACTCTAATTGAATCTTTTAAAACAAGATTCATTGAGACAAGCATCTCCGAGAGGCTAAGAACAGAGGTAGTCACATTCGATACCTCAACTAGTATCAGGGAATATGCAGACAAAATTTGTAGATCCGTGTGTTTACAATTAGAGAAAGGCGGAAATGACGAGACAGTACAGAAAGTACAACTACATACTTTTACCCAAGGGTTACCAAAAAAGTTATTAAGACTAATATTATCGCGAAAACCTGAAAATTTAGAGCAGGCTATAATACTAGTCGAAACAGAGGTAACAATTGACGAGGCTATGAAAAAGTTTGACCAAATGTCAATAAATAACACAGGAGCCCAAGAAAATATAAAATATGAAAGAGGACAGAAAAGGGTGAACTTTGAAGAGCCGAATCGTGAACCAAAAAGGCGCGACGGAGGCCGAGGGTCGCCGTCTAGGGAGATAGCTGACAAATTCCACGACCTTGAGAGATTAGCAGCTAATAACTATAGAAAATATTGGCACCCTCCCCCACCAAAGACAGATAGTTGGGGAACCAACAAGGACAGATCAAAAATATTTAGAAATAACCAGGAAATAAACAAACAAATTAAGAGAAAATTTTATTGCTATTATTGTAGCAAACCAAACCACTATGCAGCAGATTGCTGGCATAGAATACGCAAAGAAAGTCAGACGTACAAGACAAGACACCAATTCAGAACGCAGGGGGACAGAAATTTAGGAAGACAGGGAACAAATAATACTTGGCAAACACCTAATAATATTCCTGAATTTAGGCCTAGAAGGCAAACGGTTAACTATACCCAGGGTCAAAGTAGCAGCACTGAAGAAAACTGGGATAATCCCAGAAATTTTTGGCCAAACAGTGGGCATTTAAACGGAGAAACCAGCCTGTAAGGGTCGACAGAGCTGTTTCCTTACAAAGACCCCTATATAGTTTAGAATGTTGTGATACAAATGCGAATAATAATAATCTACCGATTCTGCGTTGTTTTAAAATTGAGTGTTTTCAAAATTTACCATGTTTACTAGATACAGGCGCATCTAAATCATTAATTCGAGAGGAAGTCCTTAATGGATTTCCTCCTAGTGTCAAAAATCGAGTAAGCAGATGCCAAAATACCCTAACATCAGTGACAGGGCACAAGCTGACAATTTTGGGAGAATGTCCGCTAAAATTTAGTGCAGGGGATAAAGAAATAACAGTAACATTAATAATATGCAAACAGCTACCATTTCCTTGTATTCTAGGAGTAGATGCCATAAGAAAATATGGGATTGTATGGGAGCCCATATCCAATACAATCACGATAAACCAGGCAAATGAAAGTAATAGGCAAATTTGCGTAACAACAAATAAAGAAAGTGAAGATTCGAATTATAACCTAAAAATAAGCGGGAAAATTACAATAGAAGGGGGAACGACAGCTCAAGCTCTAGCTACATTAAATGAAAAAGATGAAAGGGTTAAAACGATGAATGCCGTGATAGGGGGGTACACCATAAAGGAATACCCAATGATTTTCGTGGAAAATCAAGTTATAAAAATTGAAAATGGTAAAACATACTTAAAACTATCAAATCTAAGTAATGATAAAATAAAACTGAACCAGGTAGAACTTGGAACAGTAGAAATGATTTCAAATTCAGAAATAAAATCTATAACCAGTCCAGAATTAAGCGTAAACTTCACTTCTAACCACGAACATCTATCCTCATTAAAACCGCAACCACAAGAAGAGTATGCAATGGCGAAAACGGATTTTTTGCAACAATTTGATTTAAAACATTTACCGGAAAACGTAAAAACTAGGGTGGAAAATATTCTTTGGGATTTTAAATGGACTTTTGCAAGACACAAATCAGATTACGGATTAACTCACTTAATCACGCACAAGATATCAACAGAGGGCCCTCCAATCAAAAAGTCACCGTATAAAACACCTTATCATTTAAAGCCATGGCTAGAAAGCCAAATAAAAGAAATGGAAGATCAGGGTATAATTAAAGAAAGCATTAGTGATTGGTGCTTTCCATTAGTAATAGTCAGGAAAAAAGATAACACCTGGAGATTATGTATAGATTTTAGGGCACTAAATGCCGTCAC
>JAQQPU010020831.1:4057-15173 GCA_029168905.1 Artemia sp. Kazakhstan ARC1039
GTGTACATAAAGCCCTTAAGTCCTACAACAAAACGTCCTCGTTAGTACGTTTTCTGTTAGTAACGAATAGTCCCACAGACTATCTCATATTCTAGAAATATTCCACTTGATCTAATTCCTAGAATCCACTTTCTAAAAAAGTTAGGTGAATGAGAAAAAGGTTGAGATGGCTTGGGCACGTTCTGCAGATAAAGGATGATAGATTGCCGAAGATTGTCCTTTTCGGCCAACCGTCAAGAGCTAAACGGAAAGCAGGTCATCCACGGTTGGGGTGGGAGGATGCCATAAAGAAAGATTTAAGGGAAACGTGAACTTCTTGGGAGTGTAGAGGGAGGCTCTGAATAGATTGGGATGGAGGAGGAGCCTGCGTAGCTGTGTTGGCCTCAGGCGGCTCGGCGCTGCGGTGAGTGGTTAGTAGTAGTAGTAGTTACGTAAATAATATGAGAGAGTTGACAAAAAACTATATTCCAGAGTGTACGAACGAAGGACATTTTTAAAGTACAGAAATATTAGTCTTTCAAAATATTGATTAGTTATTAAACCTTTAAGTATGCTCCACAGTTTATATAATTAGCTGTCTATAAACTGTGGTACAGTCTATAAACTGTGGTATGGTCACACCGACGCACATTGACATTGCGCTTATGGTCACATCGACATTGTCCCCTAATCTAAAATATTTGTTGTTCTCTTTTTTTCCGAGGGTGGGGATGACCTTGGATGAATTTGAACTTAAAAAGAAGCTTGATATTATATTTATCAGCAAAAGAATTTGAAGTTTCGCCAACAACGAAATTGTTGAATAAGCCTACAAGCAACACATAGGCATGTATTCACATAGGCATATCTTGAGAAAAAACGTAATTTTTTTTTTATCATTTCCTCAGTTTTCTATAATTGTTGTATTATTCCGCAGTCATTTGCGGTTTCATAAATTTGACCTTACTCAACCCCCAAAACTTCCTGTGTTGTCATGATTATTGTATTGTCATATTTGTAAAAATTCC
Source organism: Artemia sp. Kazakhstan ARC1039 (assembly GCA_029168905.1). Lineage (NCBI taxonomy): Eukaryota > Metazoa > Arthropoda > Branchiopoda > Anostraca > Artemiidae > Artemia > Artemia sp. Kazakhstan ARC1039. The sequence goes on from JAQQPU010020831.1 coordinate 5,065, forward strand.
GTATTTTACCAGAATCTTCGATGGCTTTACTAAATAATTCTCCAGCAAGTTCCATAAGATTCCCTGGGTGTTTTTTTCTCTTTTTTTTTTCAGAGATAATTTCGGAAACCACACTGCCTTTCCACACTATCACTCACACTATCACTGTTATCATCATCACTGTCTATTAAAAGGATTTTATCCCTAGTTGAACTTTTATTTTTTTCAGAGCAGTGAGCAAATTGACTGAACAGTAGTCATCAAGGTCGGGTCCGTCAGAGGACCCCCTCCCTCTGAGAATGGTCCAGTCAGAAGGCTTATGGAAGGTTTCCATTGACCTGTATATGATATTTCTTTTTTCAATAGCCTTTAATTGAAGCTGAAGCCCGGAGGTTGAAAATCATTGTAAAAAAATTAATTATCTGCCGAAGTAACTTTGGGAGTTGAACTTTAAAGGTGAATGGGCTTGTCAACCTGGTGGCTTATAAACTGGGTTTGGAGTTTTATGATATCAAATTATATATTTGGCAACCCATCAATTGGGCTATTTACTAGTACATTTTGTTGAGGTTCAATCCCCTTCTGTGCGCGTCGAGTGGGTTGACTTCCTTCACACAAAATTCTTGTTCGGTTGGACTGGGTTCAGCAAACACTTAAATACTCTCAGAAAAGGCTACTAACCAGTTTCTAGCAATGTTTGTCCTTTCACTTTTATTTGTTACTTCACGACTAAATAAATAAACTGCTGGTCGAAGTATGGTAAAATTGAAAGGACCGCTAACTGAAAGAGGTTCGTCCGCTATTAGTTATAGTGCCATGCTTGGCAGAGTTCAAGAAGTAACATTTCATCCTGTTTTTGGCAAAAATAAGGCAATGTACCTGTTGCCAGCCGGCTACCATTTCACCGGCATTACCTCATTGGTAATTAAACTATTTTTCCGGCATTAACTGATTGGGGTAGAGAAGAAGTGCTCGCTGCTGCGTTACAATCTTGTGACTTGGTGGTTCCAATAGTCGTCATTAGTAGCAATAGCAATTACACTACTCTAGTTTTGTAAATGTAAATTTAATCAACCTCGAAATGTGTTGGTGTCAAGTCAAACCTAATGCCAAAAGGTAACTAGCGAGGAAAAAACTAATGATAAGTTTCGCGTGTATCCAGACAGGGCAGGGGGGGAGGGGGAGAGTGAGGGTACCTTCACCGCTTTGTTTGCTATTGAATTTACACTGAAATACAGGAACAAACTTGATACCTATATCCAGGGCCAGATTTCAAGTTTTGACGCTTCTAGGCCAAAGCGTTTTTGCCGCTCCGTTTCTGCAAAATTTTCAGGTAAATCCCCGAAAATTTGGGGACAGTGAAGGCACTGAACTGAACGCAACTGAAGAGCCAAAAGTAATGAAAGAGAGAGGTGATACCGAACTCTCAACTGCCATTCTTGGGAGACATCTGACAGTTTAAAAGTCGCCAAGGAATTCCTGTCTTGGTTTAAAATCGCTTTTCTATGAAGAGGCAGCGCGGCGGCGGAGTGTACCTGACACTTGTGGATAAACCAAATCAGTCTAGTTTTTGTTGAGAAGAAAAAACCTCAGCGATAATTTATTGTGCCCTCTGGCATTGTGCGCCCCTAGGCCCGGGCATAGTGGGCAAATTGGTAAATCTTGGCCTGCCTATATCATGTTTTTTTGTCCCAAAAATTCCTGGATCAATTTTTAGGATGTGAATTTTTCCGAGAGCTTAGCTACAATTTATTTTCAATATTTCATGAGTATTTACAAAACAAAGTGTAGGATAAAAAGCTTCATTGTCTGGGAAATAGCATTGTTTCCTAAAAGCACCAAGTGAATTTTTCAAAATTCGAATTTAAGGCTTCAAAAATAAAAACATAGGCTTTTATCATTATTTTACATCACTATCATCATTTAAAACATTTTAAAAAGGTAGATAAGAGAAATTCAGGAAATGTAACTTGAGAACCTTATTAGAAGCAATTCCACATTGACTATGCAAGCCCACCAGGCCATGGGCACCCATATGGGGGGGGGGAGGGGGCTACAGCCCCCTGGCTGAATGATGCTGTCTTATATTTTTATACTTTTTTTGAGATTTCTATTACGCAGCATTGGAAGTGCCGATTAGACCAGGTAAGCCCCCCCCTAAAATTAAGCTTATGAGCGCCCATGCACCAGGCTACTACACTTGTTTACATAAGATCCATAGAAATGTTAGCTTGTTTCTGATTAGTGGATTATTTTTAGACGACCAATCGTCTACTTTTTAACTCGGTAATGCGAGCTCCTCAACGCAAGTGGTAATCTGAAACAAGTGTTCAGTGAACTCATTTAAGATATTGAGATGCCAATAACTGGATTATAGCTGAGGGGGCGTCCATATCTTTTGGGGTTTTAGAACTAGAACTCATGATGTGACAGATACTTCAAATCCCACGAAAACATGGGAGGGGAGCTGGTTGGATGACTAGAATGCAAAGTTGGTCTCGCTTACACTCCTTATTAATTTATTAATATACCATCATTAAAAAAAACACAAATTAATTATGAATTATATATTAATGAATAAACAAATGTTGTGCCTGACATAAAATATTGTTATTAGTATTGGTGAAAAAGGAAGGTTACAAGGTGGGCTGTTGTATTAAAGTATCTATCTCGGAAAAAAAAAATATAATGGGATAATTAGGACAAAAGAAGACCCTTGTTGATACCCAATGTGTGATACTCAATTGGGTATTGATACCCAATTATATATAAATAGATAATACTATGCATAATAACATGATTTGAATGAAATAAAAATATATTTTTTAATATTCTTTTATGAGATAGGTTCCAAGGTGAGCTATTGAATTAAGGGCTAATAGTTTCTCTCTCGGTGAAAAAAATATAATGGTAATATTAGAACAAAACAAAGTCCTTATTAATACCCAGTATGTGAATGTGCGTTCATTTAAAGGTGTGTTCATTATGATCATTGTATGTGAATGTGTGTTCATTGTGATTGAAATTGTGTTCATTTATCGTGCTAGTATATCTAATAATAAATAATAAATTTAGGGTTTATTCATCAACCAAAAATAACAAAATCCAGAAGCTAAGCTTGTAAAGGAGATCACTACCCCAACTAGGCCTAAAAAAAAACAAAAAAACACAAAAAAAAGAACAAAAAAATAATAATGAAAAAAAAACAAAAAAAAAACAAAAAAAAAAACAAACAATCAAACAAACCCATCACATAAAAATCACTAATAAGCAACTATACCACCCCTACTCTTTATTATCTCATCAATTCTCAATATTCAACATATTTAACCTTGTCCTTCTCAATCCATAAACCAAATTCAAAAATAAAAAAAAAACAAAAACATTAGCAAACTAAAGGCAAAAGAGACCGGAGAACTGATTCACTCGCCCCCATATACCCTATAACAATGTTCTTTTAACAGACTTCTAAATTCAGAAACATCCGTCACCTTCTTTATCTCTTCTGGCAGACAATTCCGAGCACGAGGGCTAACATGGCGGATACAAAACATTGACCTAGTTGTCACAGGCTTAGGTAGTCTGAATTCATTCGAACGTCTTAAACTATAAGAATGAAAACTAGAAACAGGCAGAAAAAAAATCTTGAAAGCAAATTGGTAGCATTTATTCTGATGTTTAAACATAAAAAGAGCATTATAAAACTTAATCAATCCAAAGAGTGGAACAATATGTAGTTCAGCATACCTTGCTCTAACCGAGGAACGCTTATCATCTCCAGCAAGTACTCTTACAGCTTTATTCTATAATACTCTAATCTGTGATAAATGACCCACAAACGTTAAAGACCAAGCCAATATACAATAAATCAAATACGGATGAATAAGGGAGAAATAAAGCATTCTGAGAACGGGTCTAGGGAAAGTACGCTTTAGCTTCCTTGTAATTCCCAAATTTCGGGCAACTCTAGCTGCAATTTGATTAATATGGTCTTTGAAACTCAAGCACTCATCAACTATCACTCCAAGAAATTTCACTGCTCTGACACGTTCTATAGCATTCCAATCAAGTTCTAGTTTCTCTATTCAGGGATAGTAATTTACACTTCTCCCGTAAATCACAAATTGACTTTTCTTATGGTTTAATTTAAGTTTATTAACTCTCAGCCATTTCTCTATTTGTTCCATTCCCTTTTTCAGAACTAGTAGAAGTTCTCTTTCTGTCCTCGCAGCAACTGTAAAATGTGTATCGTCAGCAAAACTAGGAATTATAATTCTGTTACCGCGATCCTTTTTATCCGAAATATTTATATCTTCAATGCACCGGTAAATATTATTTACATGAATCAAAAATAAAAGAGGTCCCAAAACTGACCCTTGAGGAACGCCAGCCTTGACTCTCTGCGGGCTAGAGGTCTCACTTTCGATTTGAACAATCTGCATACGTTCACTCAGGAATGATCTAACAAGTTCCAAAAATTTTCCACGGATACCACAATTATCTAAGTTCTTTACTAAAATTTCATAATCCACACAATCAAATGCTTTCATTATGTCAAGGAAAACGGATGCCACTTCAAGACCACAATCTAAATGATCATTAACAAATGTCGTCAAGAAGATCACTGCTTGCTCAGTTGAAATTCCTTTCCTAAATCCAAACTGACTAGATCGAAAAAAAGACCTAGATTCTAGGAATTTAACCATTCTTACATTTATTAGTCTCTCTATTATTCTAGAAATAACAGGAAGAAGCGAAATAGGCCTATAATTATCTAAATTCCCACTATCACCCCCTTTAAAAAGCGGTTTCACTTTCGCAATCTTCAGACAATCGGGGAAAATACCTGACTTAAAACACTCATTTATTAGCATTACCAACTGACTAGAAACAATAGGATAAATAACACGGAAAGATTTCAGAGTCATGAGATCCGATCCTGCTGCACTGTTTTTCATATTTTTAACTACTTCACACAACTCACTTAATTTAACCGGCTTTAAATAAGCAAATACTTCGCTCTTATCAGGCAGGAATTGTGTAACATCGCCATATAAAACATTGAAAAATTCTTGTATGTCTGAAATATGCTGGAGTGCCTAATAAATTTGATTGGGATATTATTAGGAGGCTGGGAAGATTTTTGAGGGTCAGTATGGAGTTCTTTAAAAATTTTAGGTTTTATAGGTTAGTTTTTATACAAATCTAGTTATGTTCATTGGCTGTTCATTTATTTATTATCTGTTGCTATTATTTTATTTGTTAACATGGCACTGTGGCTGTTTTGCTATAAATATTGTATCATACAAAAGACAAAATAAATCTTAAATAACTTAAGAAAAAAGAAAACTAACAAACATTCTCCGTTACCCTGCCACACTCCTCACTTTTGGATTTCACTAACCTGTTGCGTCAAATTTTTTATTCAGCTTAATCATATTCATTTATCCGTTTTCGTTGGAAGGATAATTTGATAATTTGGGTTAGTGGATCGACTCCGGATGCAAGGTACGTCTAGCGCAAATGATAATATACTATGTGAAGTTTTTATTTATTTTGTTGTCTAACCAAATATACCCAATTAGGAATATTGTATAATAAAACATTACTAGATATAAAAAAATATTATGTATGAAACAAAAATATGAAAGGTGTAACTGCATTATTAAAATTAAAATAAAAAAAAAAGCTAAAACAAGAAGAAAACTATAGAGAAAAATTTACGTTTCCCCCCACATCTCTCAATTTTATTCTTTCATCAAGCTATTGGTACAAATATTAATATAAATTTTCCATTGACCTTTGTCTTATCCCTTTCTTCTTTTTTATCTTTGCCCTCACTGTTTCTCTTTTAATTTCATCCTTTTCCCCGTCTTATTATTGGACATGATAAGTTGACAATGCTTTATTTTGGGTTAGGTGAATCGATCTTGGATGGTAAGTCAAAAGAAAGTAATATGAATGTTGTGGTAAATGTTACATTTAATATTATTATTTCCTGGCCAAATACACCCGTGATACGTGGGCTGAGAGATTTCCCAAGGGGGGGGGCTTGGAGCCTATCCCCCAAAAAATCCTAATTTTTTTCGAATTTATGGGCATTTCTTATTCAAACTATGAAATAAAATTACATTTTATTGTTGCCCCCCCCCCCTCCAAGAAAAAACCGGGAACAAGCCTACCTCTGCTAACAACTATTACTGTGCATTGGGTATAAACCAAATAGTATTGTGCATAAAACAATATATTACGTATGAAACAACAAAAACAAAAATATTCATGTGTTCCAAGAACGCCAAACTTGAAACAACTGTTGATAACTAAAAACAAATATTCCATCTTTTCCTCAATTTAGAGTTTTCAAAGCACTGATAAAATTCTCACGTTTCAAATGTGTTTGTCTAATTATGGTACGTTGTTGTTTTTGTTTGGTATCAGGAAGGTATATTTGGTATATTGTTTCTGTTTGGTATCCAGAATTTGTATCAGGAAGAAAAGACAATAACCGGTTTTCACAGTCTTTATACCAGACAATTAGCTTCGGCTCGGTAGGACACTATACTGTAGCCATATTTCAATTAAATATTTATTTGGTATTTTGGTTAGTTTTAGGTTATGTATTTAATATAAAACGGTCTGGGCGGCAACCCTTCCATGATTCTTTGTTGTAGTTTAAAATAATTTTGTTGGTAAACTATTATATTTTCATTATATTTTGGTATATTTCATTATGATAACAGCAACGTCTTTGTTGCTGTTTTTCCAAAGGCCAAGAACGATAACTACAAATGATATTGAAAAAAAAAAATCGAAATTGAAACTGTAAAAAGTAACTTGTTATATGCTAATGTATCTTACAATGAGAAAGTCTTTAAAAGACAGAGCCATATTGCTGAAAAGAAGCATATTAATGAAAATCCAAAAAAGAGAGTGAGTTCAAATTAAAAAAAAAAACAACAACAAGAAACATATACAACCATGAAGGAGCGTAAACGCTCGCGTATTTGACCCAATTAACATACATTTCCATCCTTATTCAGTAACAAAGTATGACATATTCGAAAATAGAGAAATCTTTCAACCCATAATTAAATGTTTTCATTTCATGCTTATTTTGAAAAATAATGCCAACATCAGAAGTAATTATAAAGTCATTCTAGATGTAACGCGGATTTGTCTTTTGTGTTAGAAGTAACAATAAAACCTCTTTGTTACTTTGAAACAAAAGCCAGTTTTGGTATTATATTGGATACCAAAGTGCCCATGGAATAAAGAAAGAAAAACTTTTGTAGATCCTAATCAAAGCGCTAAGGTGGCGTTAGGGTTAATGGACGCTTGGATCAAGCAGTGAGACACTAAATCGTTTTGTGTATAATTAAGCTATGGAGGCTGAACTGGAGACAGGCTCAAAGGCAAGGCTAAAGATAGAAGAGGCCTGATCTGATAAATGCATTCTTGTAAACGCTTATGTAAAGAATAGGAGCATGCTTTAGGGGGAGGGGAGACGATGCAGAATAAAGAATTGATGAACAGTAAGTCCAGTAATGTTGCAGAATTTTCAAGCTTGCAGCACTAGCGGACTTTGGGAAAATATGGGAGGGGGACGAACGTATTAAGAAGTGAGACACTAAATCCATTTGTGTACATTGAAGTCACTGGAGACTGGATTGAAGATAGACTTAGAGCCGAAGCTGTAGATGTAAGATACATGATTAGATCCACGGATATGGAACAGCCCCTTGGTTCAACGCTCCATGGCAAGATACTTTGTCTTAAAAGTAAGTTAATCATCTGCATGGTTCATAAGAAATAATAATAACAGCATAGTAGGAGTATGCTTTGGAGTGTGGGGGCGGGGGAGATAAGAAAACAAAGAAGAAACTGGACCAACAGTATATCAAGAAATGCAAGAATTCTTAAGGTTACAACATTGTATGGCTTTTGGAAGATAAATGGTTACAAATCAAGGACGTACGCAGGGGGGGGGGCCCCCCCCCCCCCCACAAAAAAAAAGTCTCACGATTTTTTTCATTTTCCCATAATTTTATGATTTTTTCACAGAATAATGGGTTTGAAGGATTTGCCCCCCCTCCCCGAAACAAATTGGCCCCCCCGAAACAAATTCCTGCGTACGTGCCTGTGACAAATGAATAAAAAATAAATGAGAAACTAAATCCCTTGTGTGCATCAAAGTCAAGGAGGTTAGGTTAGAGATATGCTCAGATTCGAGGCTATAGGTATAAGATCTATGATCAGAAGCATAGTCATGAAAACACTATGATAGAGGGTAAACCCCTTGGGTTAGATCATTTTTAAATCAGTAAATTAATTACCTACAAGGTTTACACAAACATTATGGGATATAGTAAGAATTTTCCTTAGGGGAAGGGGGCTAAGAACGTTAAGGAAGACGCTGTACTTAGGAACAAATCTAAGAATATCATAGAATTTTAAAGGTTTTAAGAAGATAAGAGAAAGGGGAGGGTGTCTAAGTATTTTATAATCGTCGAATAAACTCCTGCAGCTGATTTTTATTATTATTATTATTATTGAAAAACATGAATCGAATCTAAAAGCCATTCGATCATTTTCAATACATTCAGATGTATCTAATTTGCTATTAATTTCTAATTTATGTTAGGCCGCAATGAGAAAAACTTCTCCAAATAGGATTGCATTTGCATTTGAATCATAAGTTTCAGCAATATTAGTCCGCAGTAGCAAATGCCATATTGCACCAACTAAATCATTTTTTATTCCACTGCATATCAAAGTAATTTATCCTAATAAAATTTGAATATTCTAGCCACAAAAATTTTGAATAAGCTTTACAACCACTAGAGAAAGGGAAGAAATTTCCATTCGGAAAGCAAAACCACTGTTTTGGAAACGAGTTAGGAATAGTCCTATTAAAGATCTGTGTGAACAACTTCGGGGAACTTCTGACAAGTTGAGGAATTATGGCAGGGAAAAAATAATATATTATGACTAGTTGTCAGCTCTTGATGAAGCAAATTAGCACAAATTTCAAATAATGCTAGTTTCCAGTGAGAAATAAGTCGAATTTTTCCAGCAAAAGCAAATAACAAGATCTGATAAGTGTTTGGGGAGGGAGACATAAAAAATGAGTAGACAGTATGTTCTTTAAAGTTTATGAAGGAAGGGACAAGTAGGCAATGCAGACTTTGGCTTTACAAAGAAAATTCAAACTGATTTAAACTAATAATTAGCAAAAAAATAAAAAACAGCTGATTTTAATTTGAGGTATAACAATAAAACATATTTTGTATCCATAGGGTTTATTTTTAATATGTCATTATCAACAGTATAAATTAAATATAGTATGACATTAATGTGTTTCTTATTTTAAATTAAAATTAATATAAATCTTAATATATTTAATTAATCAGATATTAAATACATTAATGGCTGTTACAAAGGTGATTCAATTTTATTTAAGCGAATCATTAACCAAAAAAGCTGATTTTGAATTGAGGTACAGTAATGTCATATACCTTGCATTCATATAGTTTGTTCTTAAAATGTTGTTATCTTTAATACAATTTTGATATATATGCTATTAATATATCTTTAATTTAAATTAATATTAAAGTAAATATTAATATACTTATTGATATTTTTGATATATTAATATTAATATAGTAATTTTTTATATTAATACATTAATGGCCTATACAAAAGAAATTCAACATGATTTAAACGTATCAATAAGCAAAAAAAGCTGATTTTAGGGTAAGGTACAAAAATATAATATATAATCCGCCCACTTAATGTATTTTTAATGCGTTATTTTCTATAATATAATTTTAATATAGTATTTCATTAAAATATTTTTAATTTACAATAGTGAATCATCAGGTAAGAAATTAACAGCATGAATTGGAGATTTAAGTACGTTCAGGCTGAAGGTTAAGTATGGATAAAGCAATTTGTCTGATCATGTGATATATTGTTTTAAGGATTCAAACAAGTGTTTTATTTTGAGCGTTATTCAAACTATTTTAGGGACTCACTGGGGACGTTAAAAATCAATATTTGACGCAAAAATTAGTTATATTTCGTGCTTGATGTATTGAAGTTTGACCAATTTTAATGATTATGGACCCCAT
>JAQQPU010020832.1:0-15172 GCA_029168905.1 Artemia sp. Kazakhstan ARC1039
CCTGAAAACGTCTGTATACTTCCCAATAACCAATACTATATGTTAACATTGGTTAAAGTTCATAACTTTCAGCCCTTCCCCCAGGGACTTCAGGGGATTAAATCATCCTAAAAGACATAGTTATCATATTTTCGACCATGCTGAACAAAATGGCTATCTCAAAATTTTGATCGGGTGACTTTAGGAAAAAAATGAGCGTGGGAGGGGGCCTAGTTGCCCTCCATTTTTTTGGTCACTTAAAAAGGGCACTAGAATTTTTAATTTCCGTTCGAATGAGCCCTCCCACGATATTCTAGGACCACTGGGTCGATACGATCAACCCTGGGGAAAAAACAAACAAACAAATAAACACGCATCCGTGATCTTCCTTCTGGCAAAAATGCAAAATTCCACATATTTGTAGATAGGAGCTTGAAACCTCTGCAGTAGGGTTCTCTGATACGCTGAATATGATGGTGTGAATTTCATTAAGGTTTTATAGCTTTTAGGGGGTCTTTCCCCCTTTTTTCGAAAGTCAGCCAAATTTTCTCAGGCGCCTAAACATGATGAAACTTATACATTTGAAATCAGCATTAAAATCTGATTCTTTTGATGTATCTATTGGTATCAAAATTCCGTTTTCTACAGTTTCGGTTACCATTGAGCCGGGTCGCTCCTTACTTACAGTTCGTTACCACGAACTGTTTGATGAGCAACCGTTCGATTCAGCTGATAGAAGAGCTTTAACATAGGTCCTAAATTTTTATGGTATACCAGACAAGTACATTAAACCGATTCGTGCTATGTAATAGAATAACACTGTTGCAGTTAAGGTAGGAAATGAGGTTAGTAGCTAGTTTTACATTGAATCAGGAGTTCAACAGGATTGTGTTCTATCCCAATTTACATGGATGATTCTGATGGACTTTGTCCTAAGGAGCATAGGAAAGGCAATGAGAGAACATGAAATCAAATGGGAAGAAAAACTTTCCTAAACTGGAAATTATGCTGATGATTTAGGCAAACTAGATGAAAATATGAGCAAAATGAATGACTTTTTAGAGGCTTTGTGAGTTCAAGGCGCTAAAATAGGTTTGAAAAATTAATGTGAAGAAGACTAAGTCTCTAAGGCTAGGAATAAGAGAAGATGAAAAGATAACGTTGGGTAACACAAAGATCGATCAATTGGACAGCTTTACTTATTTTGGTAGCATCATAGGCAGCGCAATCGCGCTGCCTACGTAAAGAACGATGTTGGCACAATATCTTATTTATTTATTTTTTGTTTTTTGTTTCATACCAGGGCACTTTGTATCGAAGGAATTGTCGTAGATGCTTCGAAAGGGCCTCATTCGATTGGAAATTGGAGTGGCTAGTGCCCTTTTTAATAATCGAAAGTGATTGGAGCACAACATTGGGGGGCAACCCTCCCCCACACCCACCATTCCCCCAAATAATCCAATCAAAATTTCGAGATAGCCATTTTGCTCAGCGTAGTTGCTTTCCAGATAGAAATTATGGTTTTGAGGAGGACACTCCCCCACAACCCTCAGGGCAAGGGTTTTAAGTTATGCCCTGAGGCATATAAGAATAATGTTAGCATAATATATTACTTATTATTTTTTTCCTTTAGAGCAGGGCACTTCGTATCGAAAAAGTTGTCGTAGAAACTTCGAAAAGGGCTGATTCAATTGGAAATTTAAGTGGCTTGTGCCCTTTTTAATAGTCAAAAGTGATTTGAAGGCGACTAACACCCCTTCCACGCCCACCATTTCCCGAAACACATCCAATCAAAATTTTGAAATAGCCATTTTGTTCAGCCTAGTGGATTTCCAAATAGAGACTATGTTTTTGAGGAGGACACACCCCCACGGCCCTCAGGGCAAGGGTTTTAAGTTTTGCCCTGGGGGCATATAAGGTTTTTATAGAATGTGTTGTCGTCGAAACTTCTAAAAAGCCTCATTCGATTGGAAATTCTAAAGGCTAGTGCCCTTTTTAATAGTCAAAAGTCATTGGAGGGCAACTAACCCCCCTCTCACGCCCACCTTTCCTCCAAACTTATTTAATCGAAATTTTGAGATAGCCATTTTATTCAGCATTTGTAAAGAAAAAATACAAATGAATGTGCATTGTCAGTTTAATATACATGTACTGATATTTAGTAATCAAAATTGTAATATTATTTGATTTATTAAAGTTATAAATGTAAAAACATTTATATTTTTTCAGGAAAGTGCAAATTTTTGTTCTGGCCTTGGGAAGGCATAGGGGTTTTGAGCCCAACTTATGTTAATTTCTGCTCGTTTTGAGTTTGACTCGGTTATTTATTGTAATTTCTGTCGTTTTGGGTTTTATTTATTTATCGATGCTGATTTGTGGTAGGTTCACGCTTGGTAGATTATTTGATTCTATTTTTGCTCATTTTTTGTTTAACGGAGTTCTTTGCTTTTCTTTGAAGAACTTAATGTATGGAAAAAGTTTTTTTAATTAATTATTATTAAAGACAGTAGAAGCAGTGAGGATTTTAAAGCTAATAGCCATGGCTCAGGGTGTGTTTTTCACAACTGAAATTTTTTTTGGAAGAATAGGAAAATAAGTCTGCAAACCAAGATTAGAATATGTGAAGCTACAGTGATGACAGTGGTCAAGTATGGTTCTGAAGCATGGGCACTCCGAAAAACGGAGAAAGATTTGCTAGAAGTTTTCCAGAGAGATTGCCTTCGGATTGTTTTGGGTATCCAGCTGATTGACCCAGCTAATGCAAAAAAGGTTGAGATGGTGCAAAGAGGATGCTTTGAATAGATTCGGGTGGAGGAGGAGCACGCGTAGCTGTGTTGGCCTCAGGCAGCTTAGTGCATGCCGTGAGTTGATAGTAGTAAAAGTAGCAGTAGAAATAGTAGTTACCGTTCCGAAATAAGCCTGAAATGGTATTTAATTTTTCATTATTTTCTTAATTCATTTTTTAAGGTTTTGACCACTAGGGCTGTATTTCACTCTTTACTAGTTTGCATGTACCGCTGCGACCATGATTCTCAAAATTGTTTTTGCAATTAGCTTTTACTTTTAAGATAAACATAGACAACAGTTGTTATTCTTGGATCGAGTCTAAATGGAATATTTCTATTAGGTAGTTTTTTTTTAAATATATTTTTTAATTTTCACTTACTCAGGTGATTGACACCGGAAAAGTAGCCTACAAGAGAGAGGGATTGTAAGCCTCTTGTTAACTATTTTTTCTATGGACATGATAATGGTACCCTTGTTGTGCTTCCCAGTGTTTCAACTCAAGACATGGCACCAAAAAGTGTCATTTTTGGTGCCATATGGCACCTAGAGATGGTGTTACCAAAAACTGCTTATAAAAAAAATACGATATGAATATTAGCCCTAGAAGATATGAATATTAGCCCTAGCAGATGAAAAAGGTAAAATCAGTGCACTCCATGCAAAAAAGTGGCTTCTCTTGTGGTTCAAGGTGGGGGACTGTAACTCCCTTCTTTAGGGTTTACGACCATGGTGATTCCAATGGTGCACTTGAAATTTCAATCCGCAACCATTTTTGAGGTTTTACTATTAAAATTAGCCGAAATAATTCGTGAATCAGCTTGGATATTTCGACGATTTTTTTTTTCCAAAATGCATCTGTGAATGGGCCACGGTTCGCTTTTCAATAGGTTGCAACTATCACTGCAATAAAGAAGAAACGAAAATGAAAATTTAAATAATAGCCTGATAAAAGCATAAAAAGGAACTTTGGCCAAGCCCATTTCTTTCTTTCCTAGGTCTCCACTCAAATTGTCAACCAGTTAAACAAAGGCCATCTGAAGAAGATGCCTATTGTGTAATAACTAGTACCCGAAGCCGCGCCACGCCGACATGACGGCGGCGTATGTGTGATTTAGTATTGGCGGCGGCTCGCCGCCAGGTGCGTCGAAATTTTTTTTGGCGGCGTGCCGATTTTTCTGATTAAAAATAATAATAAAATTCCACTTCACCAAGCACGTTCAACCTCAACTTGATTTTAATAAGGATTTTTAAATGGTTGGCTAAAAACATACAAGAACAATATGACAAAACAGGAATTTGTTGGGCCATGCGGAAAGTGTAAAACAAAATAAAATAATCTACCAAGCGGGAAACTACCAAAAATCAGCATCGATAAATAAATGAAACCCAAAACGAACAGAAATTACAATAAATAACCGAATCAAACTCAAAACGAGCAGAAATTAACATAAGCTGGGCTCAAAACCCTTATGCCTTCCCAAGATCAGAACATAATTTGCACTTTACTGAAAAAATACAAATGTTTTTACTTTTATAACTTTAATAAATCAAATAATATTAACATTTTGACTACCAAATATCAGTATATGTATATTAAACTGACAATGCACATTCATTTGTATTTTTTTCAGTAAAGTGCAAATTATGTTCTGGCCTTGGGAAGGCATAGGGGTTTTGAGCCCAACTTATGTTAATTTCTGCTCGGTTTGGGTTTCATTTATTTATCGATGCTGATTTGCGGTAGTTTCACGCTTGGTAGATTCTTTGATTTTATTTTTGCTTATTTTTTGTTTAATGGAGTTCTTTACTTTTCTTTGAAAAACTTATTTTGTGGAAACAGTTTTCTTTAACTAATTTATGTTCTTTTAATATTGGCATAGTCTTTTCAGGGAAAAAGAAAATAATACTTTAAATCTTTTCGTTTTTCTAAGAATTTATAGTTTGGCCTGATATTTGAATGCTGGAAAAAATTCTCAGCAATGTTTAACAACATAGACCCTTTTAAAAATCTGGACACAAATAGTAGTGTTTGATTTAGTTTCATATCTCCTCTAGTTGACCTGAAATAGAAAACTTGATACCATTCGCAAAAAAATCTGTTTACTTTCTTTGATAGCTTGGATACAGTTACGCTATTTTGATTTGGTTAAATTTTAAGAGCAGAAGTAGCCCCGAAGGTTGAACATAATACCCTCAGTCGTTCTTTGGATACTGCTGAGATGCCTTATTGGGAATTAGCGTTAACACAGGGCATTTTGATCTAATCTTAAGGCAACATTTACTTTTTAAACATAAAAGCAAATGGGAGAGTGGGCGTGGGAGGGGGATTAGTTTCCCTCCAATCAATTTCGACTATTAGAAAGGACACCAGCCCTTTCTATTTTCAATCGAATGAGTCCTTTTCGAAGTTCCTACGACAACTCCTTCGATACGAAGTGCCCTGGTCTAAACAACAACAACAACAAAAAAATGATACATTATACCCACATCGATCTTTACAATAAAAATGTCAAGCCTTCCAATCACTTTTGATTACTAAAAAGGGCACTAGGCCTTTCGATTTCCAATCGAATGATCCCTTTTTGAGTTTCTACAACAACGCTTTCTATATACACCTTATATGCCCCCAGGGCATAAATTACAACCCTTACCCTAAGGACTTTGAGGGTGGTTGTCATCCTCTAAGACCTAATTTCCATAGCTTTCAACTACGTTAAACAAAATGGCTATCTCAAAATTTTGATTGGATTTGTTTCGGGAAATGGTGGGCGTGGAAGGGATGTTAGTTGCCTTCCAGTCACTTTCGACTACTAAAAAGGGCACTAGCCACTCCAATTCCCAATTGAGAGAGTCCTTTTCGAAGTTTCTACAACAACTTCTTCGATACGAAGTGCCCAGGTCTAAAGGAAAAAATAATAAATAATACATTTTGCCAACATCGTTCTTATATACCCCCAGGGCATAACTTAAAACCCTTGCCCTAAGGGTTATGGGGGAGTAACCTCCTCAAAAACATATTTTCTCTGTGGAAATCAGTTACTCTGAGCAAAATGGCTATCTTAAAATTTTGATCGGATGTGTTTGGGGAAATGGTGGGCGTGGAAGGGGTGTTAGCTGCCTTCCAATCACTTTCGACTATTATAAAGGGCACTAGCGTTTCCAATTTCCAATCGAATGAGCCCTTTTCGAAGTTTTTATGACAACTCCTTCGATACGAAATGCCCTGGTATGGAAAAAAAAAACAAAAAAAAATAATGCATTGTGCCAACATTGTTCTTTACTTAGGCAGCGCGGTTGCGCTGCCTATGATAACATCCTGAATTGCCTAATGCTCTTTTACCTACCTCTTTTCATCCGAAAAATCAGAAAGAAAAATGAACAGAATTTTAAAGTGGAAGGTAGAATTTTTGTTTCAAGAAAAATTTCTTCTTCTTCTTCCTACGAACCGATATACATGGCGAGCCCAAGATGACAGTATTTATCTTTAAGAAACAGATTAGCCGGGATGACGGTTGAAGCCCGAAGGTCGATATCGATAAGCAAAAGAGACAAAAAAAAACAAAAAAAAAAAAACGGCGGCGTATTTGTGACCCCGCCGCTGGTAGAATCAGCGGTGGCGTCAGCGCGCTGATGCACGCTCGGCGGCGCACCACTGTTTTTTTTTCGGCGGCGCGCCGGCGAGTTTTCAGCGTGGCTTCTGGGTCTAGTAATAACCTCTCCTTTGGAAGTTAGACATTTGAAACTCCCTCGAAATGAGTCTTGAGCAGTCTAGAGTACGTGACTAGCTGTACCAAATTGGAAAATCAAGTAAAAAAAAAAAACATGTATGTAAAGTCATGGTGTGCAAAAGTTCCGCTAAAAAAAAACCGACTTAACTCACTCATGTGAAGATGCGTCAAAATTCAACATACCTAGGTATTTAAGTGTCAAAATAATTATTACTTTTCTATTTTTAACAAATGATTCAAAGTAAGGGGAGTTGATAGAAGATCACGACTTTGACTTAATTGCTAGGTTTGAAGAGATTTCAACCAAGGTTGACTACAGTAAATCAAGACTTCGGTAATATAAACTTTTTCGAATACATAGAGAGCGGTCAATTTTTTTTTAGAGGAAAAAAAGTCCTTTTAGAAGAAAATAAAAAATTAATTTTGAACTTTAAATAAACGGACATTACCGTATGTCGGAGGGTGCTTACAACCCTTCAACCTTCCCACCTTCACTCTGAAGTTTGATTAATGCTTTCTTAAGGCATCTGTGACTCCGATTAAACGAAAAGGGACCAGTTCTTTTCCAATCAAACAGTTCGTAGTAACGACCTGCAAGTAAGGAGCGAGGAGCGCTAGTTGTAGCCAAAACCTTGATAGAATTGGCTTTTTATGGCGCTTCCAAGTTTTGTAAAATTCATTAAGATTAAATTTATTCATCAAAGTTAATTTTGATGACTGAAGTTTGTTGAAACTTCCACAATACAGACTTTCCCCTTTTTTGGGGTAGATTCATGGTTGACTTAGTTTGTACGTGAAAGCACGGATTCGAGTCCTCAAATTTTTTCTTGAACATTTAAATAGCTTTTAGAAGACATTAAATTTACACTTGAGTTTGAAGAAAATAACAGGCTACCATTTCTGGATGTTTTGTTAATAAAGGGATAACTATTTGCTTTTCTGAATATTTAGAGAACCTACACATAGCAACAACCAACTAAATTTTCACTCGTGCCACCCGGTTTCAGCGAAAAGAGGAGTTGCGATTTCATTATTAGTTGATGGGGCTTTTAGAATTTGTTCTAGGAATATTGTTGTTCAGAATTATCATAGGCAGTGCAATAGCGCTGCCTAAGTAAAGAACGATGTTGGCACAATGTATTACTTTTTTTTCCCTTTAGACCAGGGCACTTCGTATCGAAGGAGTTGTCGTAGAAACTTCGAAAAGGGCTCATTTGATTGGAAACTGGAATGGCTAGTGCCCTTTTTAATAGTCAAAAGTGATTGAAATGCAACTAACACCCCTTCCAAGCCCACCATTTCTCCAAACACATCCAATCAAAATTTTGAGAAAGCCATTTTGTTCAACATAGTTGAAAGTTCTGGAAATTACATTTTTGAGGAGGACACTCATCCCACAGCCCTCAGGGAAAGAGTTGTAACCCTGGGGCATATAAGGTTTTTATAGAAAGCTTTTGTAGTAGAAACTTCAAACAGGGTTCATTCGATTGGGAATTCTAAGGGCTAGTACCCTTTTTAATAGTCGAAAGTGATTGGACGGTAACTAACCCCCCTCTCACGCCCATTTTCTCCAAACACATCCAATCACAACTTTGAGATAGCCATTTTGTTCACGTACTTGAAAGTTCTGGAAATTAGGTCTTTGAGGATGACAACCACCCCCCCCCCCCCCACAGCCCCCAGGGCAAGAGTTGTAAGTTACGTCCTGGGGACATATAAGGTTTTTATAGAAAGCGTTGTTGTAGAAACTACAAAAAGGGCTCATCGATTGGAAATTGAAACGGCTAGTGCCCTTTTTAATAGTCGAAAGTGATTGGAAGGCAACTAACACCCCTTCCACGCCCACCATTTACCCAAACACATGCAATTAAAACTTTGAGATAACCATTTTGTTCAACGTAGTTGAAAGTTCTGGAACTTATATCTTTGTTCTAGGACAATCTCCCTACAGTCTTCAGGGCAAGGGTTATAAGTTATGCACTGGGGGTATATAAGGTTTTTATTGAAAGCTTTGTGGTAGAAACTTAAAAAAGGGGCTCATTCGATTGGAAATTGAAATGGCTAGTGCACTTTTTAATAGTTGAAAATAATTGGAGGGCAACTAACCCCCTCTCACGCCCACCATTTCCCCAAACACATACAATCAAAATTTTGAGATAGCCATTTTTTTCAACTTAGTTGAAGTTCTGGAAATTATGTCTTTTTCAACTTAATACCCTCAGCCGTTCTTGAGATATTACTGGCACGTTCTACTTACAACCGGCTTGCACATGGGCAAATACTACCTTTGGTTTAGTTCAACCTCCCACTGAACGTGCCCTGAATATTTCAACTTAATAATATTAGCCGTTCTTGGGATACCACTGATACACTTTTTTGACAATCCCCTAAGCAATCCCGAAAGTTTCATCTTAATAGCCTAAGCCTCAGTACTAGCTGTAGTTGTTTTAGCAGTAGTAGCAGAAGTAGCAGCAGTACTAGTAGTAGTAGTATTGTGAATATATTACATTTTGGCTAGTTTAACATCCCCGTTAATAATTCTTGAAATGCACATAGTGTCTTTGATTTAGTTTAACATCTGTCTAAATATATCTCGGAATTTTACCCTGGAAATCCCTAGCCTCAATTGCAGTAGTAGTCGAAGCAGTATTAGTAGTAGGAATATTGTTAAAGTGAACATAGTGCGTTTTGACTGCTTCAATATCCCCTTGACATTACCTGAAAGTTTCAAATTAATACCCTAAGCCTTTCCCGGGATATTTCTGATATACCCTTTTGACAGCCTACATGTACTCGACATTACGTGAAATTTTGCCTTAATGCGCTTAACCTTAGTAGCAGTAGAAGCGGTAGTAACATTTACAGTAGCAGCAGCAGTAGTAGTAGTAGAAGAAGTAGTAGTAGTAGTAGTAGCAGTAGTAGTAGTAGTAGTAGTAGTAGTAGTAGTAGTAATAGTAGTAGTAGTAGTAATGGTAGTAGTAGTAGTGGTAGTAGGAGTAGTAGTAGTAGTGGTAATAGTAGTAGCATTAACAGTAGTAGTAGTAGTGGTAATAGCATTAGCAGTAGTAGCAGTAGTAGCGGAAGTAGCAGTAATAGCGTGCCCATATTGCCTTTTGGTTTGTTCAAAATTTCCCTCAACATGCACTTTACTTAACACTTTATGCTGTTCCCGAGTTGTTGCTGATACACCCTTTTGACTTCGTACATGCGCATATTTTGCTTGAGTTCAACTTCCCCCTCAAGATTCCCTGAAATTTTCACCTTAGACTTAGTAGGAGTAGTAGTAGTAGCAGTTGTAGTAGTAGTAGTAGTAGTAGCAGAAGCAGAAGTAATAGGAGGAGGAGGGTCAGCAGTAGTATGTAAATAGTGGCTTTCGGTTAGGTCGACATTTCCCTCAAAATAATATGTCAGTTTCAACTTAGTTCTCTAAGCTGCTCCTGAGCTATTGCTTATACTTCCTTTTGGCAGCCTGCATGTACATAGTACAGGGACCGTACATTAATCCCTAATGGCTCTAATGGTCCCTAAAATTACAAGGGTTCCTAAAAAAGTTTTCAATACTCTGATAATTTTAATGCTCTAACCTGTTCCTAAGAAATTGCTTACATGCCCTTTTGACAACATGCATGCATACAGTATGTTTTGATTTAATTCTATACCCTCCTCAATATTTCCTAAAAATTATTCTTAATAACCTTAGTCTTTGTAACAGTAACAGTTGCAGCTGTAGAAGTAGTAGTGATAGTATTCATATATTTCCTTTTGCTTATTTCAACATCCACTATTACTATTACGCAATATAGCTGATACACAATTTTGACAACCTACAAGCAGAGACCGTATTTTTATTCAGTTTTATATCCACCTAAACATTCCCTTATCGCCTCACTTTACTATCCTTAGCTTCAGTAGTAGTAGTAGTCGTAATAGTAGTAGTAGGATTAGTAGCAGTATGTACATAGCGCCTATTTTTCAACATCATCCCTCAACATACCCTGAAAGTTTTAATCAAATACCCTAAGCAGTTTCTGGAACATTACTGATACATCGGTTTGAGAACCTGCATGCGCATAGTTTGTTTTGATTCGGTTCAACAACCTCTCAACAATCCCTTGAATCCTCACCTGACTGCCCTTAGTTTTAGTAGTAGCTATTGCAACAGTACCAAAAGTAGTAGCAGTAGTAGTAGCAAGATTGCCTTTTATTTTGCCTTTTATTGCCAATATTGTCTTTTGATTAGTTCAACATTCCTCCCGAAGTGACCTGCAGATTAAACTTAGTACTCTGATCCATTTCTACCCCTATAATTTTCCCCTTCATTTCCCTCTGCCTTAGTATAATATTTTAAGCCGTTCCTAAGATATTGCGTGTATGCCCCTTTAATCACCTTGCATGCACGTAGTGTGTCTTGATTAGTTCAACACCCCTCAGTATTCCCTGAAGGTTTGTTCTTAATACCATTAGCCTAAACACTAGCAGTAATCATAAGGGCAGTAGTGGCAGAACTAGAATGCACTTAGTGCCTTTTGGTTAGTTCAACATCCTCCTCAACATACTCTGAAAGTTTCAACTTAATGCTCTAAGCCAGTGGTTCTCAAACTCTGGTACGCGTACCCCTTGGGGGTACACAAAAATTTTTAGGGGGTATGCGGCCGGCAAAGAAAACTAAAAGAGCCCTTTACTGCAATGTAGTTATTTACCTAAATAACAGCAGTGCTGGCAATTTTGTTTATATTTTAGCTATAGTTTCCTTAGTACCGGTAACTGAGAACGGGTACCTAAAATGTTTTGTGGGTAAAAAGAGGTACAGTGTCTAGATAAGTTTGAGAATCACTGCTCTAAGCCATTGTCAAGATATTACTGCTACACCCTTTTGACAACTTATGTGCACATATTATGTTTTGATTTAATTCAACATCCCCTCTTCATTACCTGAAAGCTTCACTTTAACACCCTTAGCCTGAATCGTAGTAATAGTGGTGGTAGCAGTAGTAGCATTAGTACATCTAGAGCTCCCTCAGGCAATTTTCAAGCCCGTACAAAAAATGCATAGTTTCACATTTGTTTTTTCACGGCTGCGCCTTTTGTTGTTGCTGTAGTTTTTTTACACCTGGGTTAAAGTCCACTGTGGCCTTACCTCTTAATAGATAAGCCTCTGAATTATACAAATTGGAACCTAAAAAAAAAGAAAATAGTCTCCAAAGCAGTGCAACATTTGAGGCCCCCTTTAGAGGGTCCGAGAGGTGGTGGTCCTGTTTTTGTGGTAGTTTCTTTTTAGTTTAAGATTGCCTTTGGTATTCATTTTAATTCCTGTGTGTTTTAGGTTCCATTCAGTCATCTGTGGTGGTATGTTGTATTTCTAAGTTCGGCGCAATTGTTCATTTTAATATCTCTTCATTTTTGTTTAGTATTCTTTCGTTACGAATCGATGTGAGCATTTACTTAAAATGAATTCTTCACGGATCCGTAAAGAAATAGTTAGTTTCAAATTTAATATTCTGAAATGAGGTCCGTGTCACCCCGGGCCTACTGATGTAATTTTTTGGCTCAGGGACTTGTGGATGCAGTTTCCAAGCGGATCGGAAGAACTAAATTAAGGGTTCTCTGTTGGAATATCACGAGTCTGCTAGTGTTTTGGTCTGAGATGATCATGAACATTTCAGTCAATGGTTTTGGTTAGGGCTGATTGAAAATATCTCGCGGCCAGGCGATAGTCCCGCCCGATCTGAAAAACAATTCTGGTGAACTAATAGGTCTATTTTTTTTTCTTTTCCAATGTTTTATTTTTACCCAAGGACTTGCGGATGTAAATTTGAAGTAAAGAAAAAAAGTTTTTGGGCTCATTGTTAGGGGATCTATTCCTCTAGCCTGATTTTTTTTTGTGAATATTAGAGTCCCTTACCCTAGTAACTTACGCGGGTAAACTTAGCTTCAGATTCTACAAAAAAAAATTTTTTTAACCCTTTATTGGACCCCATTATTTTGGAAACCAGGGTCTTTCTTCAATTTTGTCTTTTGGATATTACATATATGTATTTGTTTTCTTTTTTTATATCCGTAGGCAGGGAGCCCACGGATATAACTTTCAAGCTGTAGAGGAAAAATAGTTTTTAATCCTTCTTCAGGCTGCATTTTTGAGCTTATCAACACTGTTCTTTTTTTTCTTCTAATTTACTTTAGTGTATTGGGGTCCGCTTAGCCCATTGACTTAAGAATAAAATTTGCAAATAATGTGTAAAAAAGTTTAATGGTCCATTTTCGGGCCCCATCTACGGAGGTTACGTACTTCTACCCCACACTTTATTCATGGTGAAGGTTTCCTCGGCCAGGGAAGTGCACATGTTAGTTTCCAACTGAAAAGAGACAAAAGCTGTGGCCTATTTTCGTGTTCCTTAAAACTGTCTCCTCTCCCAATAAAAGTTTAGATGCCCTTGGGCCTAAAACCGACTCCTAAGAGCTCCAGGCCAAGCGAAAAACCAAGATCAGACGTACCTACTTTTTTCAGCCATAACATCTACCTGTGACCAACGGTTAATTTGAATAATATAATATCCTTGCCCTGGAGTTGCATAGGTCATGTCATTCCCAGAGGCAAACAAATTGAACTTGTCGACTATTTTAAGAAAAACTCGGTCTAGAAATTGTGATCAAATTCCAAGGGGTGTCATGGGGCACCCAGGGGCGAAAAGGCACGGGAGGGAGCTGAATTCCCTCAAACACTTTCAGCTCATAAAAAGACCACTAGAGAATTTCTCTTCAAATTAGTCCCTCCATAGTTTTTTCGACCACCTCGTTCTTATGAGATAGCCAGAGGAAAAAATAATACATGGGGGAAATTTTGCTTTTTAATGAGTCTCCGCAAGCGCTTTGACTTTGGAGGCAAATCCACTTTAAGGGCTAGGCTTTAGAAGCCTACAAATTGGTCTATTCACCTGTCAAAAATCTAGTAGCTTCTTGGCTGGTAGTTCTTGTAAATTGAAACATTAGAACCAAAATGCACTTGATGATTGTGACCTCTACGGATAATTCATGGTTATAATAATAGCAACTGAGAATACTCTTTCACGAGACTTTTTCCCATGCCATTTTTATTAAAGTTAAATACATGAATTTTAAACACTTAAAGAGCTCATCTGTAGTAATAAAATTATCAAGGGAGACCAATATACATAAAACATGAGTGATGATTATGAGGACAAATGTATTATAGGTTATTTGCATTTGTAGCTTACCTTCTTAATTATACGGCTTTCGTGACTCCATTCTTGCTTACAGCACCACTAATAGCATATAAATAGTGTTGTGGTTACAATTAAAGTAAGACAATTTTTTTCCTGTACTGTATAACAAAAGATACTTATTGCCATTTGGACCGATTTCGGGGCCATATTTTGCTTCTCAGTAATCTATTATTTTTGGAAATCTACTTGCACAAAATGGCCGAAAAACCGAACGGTGGTTACTAATCGTATAAAGTCCAACTTGTAGTTTCAATAAATTTCAAGGATATTAGACTTTCCGGAAGTTTTTCTACTATAGTCGTCCAGGCGGTGAAGCCGGGACAACTATAGCGACTCCCAGCTAAAAAAAAATGACATTACAGCTACCTATATAAAATTGTTATTTCTCTTGCTATTTCTGGCGGGAGATGGTAAAACTAGTTAAGGGTTTTTTATAATGGTAATATCAACCGATTATTTTTTTTTTCAATTCCATTTTTGAGGATTTTCAGGCTGTTCTCGTAATTACAAGTTATCGTTCAGTTGAATCTGAACAAAATCATGGGTAGAAATGGTAGATATTTGCCACTGGGCTGTTCTTTAAAACCCTGATAACTAGGTTGCAGCAGCTGGTGTAAACGTGATACTGTGAGACTAGAAGTCTTAAAACGTCACCTTAATTAAAAACCCTAAACTAAATTACTAAAATTCCTAAAGCAAAGCTTTCTTGAATTACAAATTGTAAATAATTCTGTAAATATGTCTCAAATTAAAAACTATTACTCGTATAATAGTTTGCTCTTTTTGATGTTTCTACTGAAATGTCGCTTTTGAGCATAATTCGGACATAGAAGCAGCTTGAAATGTATGCTTAAAAAACATCGGAAAAAAACGTCAGGCTCACCCAATGCAGAAACAATGACATATGTACGTAGTTTTAGTATAAATTCATGTGAAACCTTCTTTGCTTTCTCCAGAAGATTTAAGGTTAAAACTATAGGAAGCAATTTTAAAATTCTAGGCGTTTTGATCTTATTTTTATCAGAGGCAACGCTATAGCGTTGGCTGTAGTAAAGGTCATAAGACTTCAATATTTTATTATTTATCCATTTTTTTCCAGAGACACTTCATGTGGAAGGATAGTCAAATAAACTTCAGAGACGATTGGGAATTGAAAGATCTAGTGCCATTTTTAAGATTCAAAAGTTATCGGAGAGCAACTCCCCCCCCCCCCCCGCCCTGTTTTCGCCAAATGCTTCCGATAAAATTTTAAGATAGTCATTTTGTTAAAGATAATTTAAAGATCAAATAACAAAAACTCTGGGGTCGAGACAGCCTCTAGAGCCCGGGACAGGTTTTGTAAATTATGCACCGGGTGCCTATAAGGTTTTTATGGAAGAATTTTAAAAATAAATCAAAGATCAGATAAGCTCAAACCCCACCCCACTAAAAAAAAAA
>JAQQPU010020833.1:0-15172 GCA_029168905.1 Artemia sp. Kazakhstan ARC1039
AAGAAGAAATGGACTATAAATTTGCTGTGCTAAAGGTAATGGTAGTATATATTTTTCAAGTTGGGAGCTGTGGGTTCTGGGCGCTGGGCGCTAAAGTATTAATGGATTTGGGTTCTTTGGGCGCTGGGCTTTAAAGTATTGTTGGTTAGGCATGTTACCCTAAACAATACATTTCTTTTGACATTCATCATCTTTTGATGAGTTGTTTATGTTAATAGACAGCTGCATTCTTGAACTGTGAGCAGCATTCATCCTATTTGACCACAAAAAAACTAGCCTAAGGATAACATGTGCTATTTGAAAATGATTTAAAAGCATGAATAGTAATAACCTTGAATTTGAACCTGATGATGACAGGCACAGGTCCTGTCGAAATTATTGTTCCAAGATAACACAATACCTGACATCCATAGCTTAGGTAAGCTTATTACCATTATCATGAATAGTAATGAATGTTAAAATGGAAAAATGAATGCTAAATTTGAATTCAGGATGCAATTCTGAGTTTAGAGGTAAGTTTGTTTCTTAGCTACCTAAATAGTCTGTTAATATGAACATTACCCAAAACATGTTTCAAAAATTGTCATTTGCACCTGATTTTGAAATGGTAATTATTATTTCCCTTAGTCTTGGCTGTAAAATTTTATTTTGGAAACAAATTTGAAGGAATTTCTGATAAAAATGATTATTATATTTGTAATCAGCATAAAAAAAAGGCATCAAATGGTGTATTCACTTTATTCCTAACTCAATAGCCTAATATCATTTGGTAGAAATTTACCATAATACTCATCTGAAATGTTACTGGAATTTTCTTTTTGAATGTAATGGACAAGTTTTATAGTGGGCTAACCTAGTCTATGTCAAAGTGACACCTAAGCTATTCAATCAATCTAGGCCTATAGGAGTCAACCTGAAACTTGAGATCACCTTTGAATTTAAGTTCATGTTTAGGCTCAACTGTAATTAGTGTACCAATTGACATATCGTGAATACTAGGCTACAAAACTTCAGTTGGGCTACAGGTTCCAAGGAGTTGCTAGCTTCTTTTCTTTCTAGAACTGGATTGATGAATATTTTTGAACTTGGAACGTTGACACGTAAATAGGGTCAAATTGTCACTCCCTTCCAAATTTTCACTGTAAATGTTTTACACTAAACTTGGCGGTTAATTTAAGAAATTGTATTTCAGTCGTTCAGCCCTTATTTAGTACCCAAAATAAGATTAATATTTAAGATTTATTCTCAGTATACATGTTTTTGGCCGTTATTAAATAAACCGCGTACTGTCTTTAATTTTCGACTAAAGATGACAATTTGGGCATTATTCGATAGCTGAGACTTAGAGCCTGGCGATCTATCTCCTTAAAAAATGAATTATCGGTTTTTCACACTAATTTAAGACGTATATGGCTATGTAAGTTTGCACTTGACCAATTTAATGAATTAGTTTTCATTTTAGGGGTCCTTGGTGCCTTGAAGAAAAAATATTCCAAAACGGAGGAAGTGCTAAAACATGGGGCATTACTAGCGCCTTCATTACTATAATATTGACAGAAAATTTGACTCGCTTACAACGTTGGTTGATTCTTGTACTCTTAAGTGTTTCTTATGGTCTTAAAGGGCTAGGCACACGTAGCTGTTTTCGGGAACTGATTTCAGCATCAGTGGACAAACGGTAGCGGTAAGAAAAATTGGTTGAAAGAAAAATTTATGGGGCGAGATTTTCAAAACAATAAATCATGGACATAAATAGTCAACTAGAGTTTATTAATAGTTGCATAATTGACCTCAGCTTAATCATCAGCTTAGTTCTCAGCTCAGTAGCTGGGTCTTTCACCACACATCTCTGGCTGACTGTTTATTTGTATCCATATTTTTTAATGTGATGATCATGATGAAAATCGGCGCCGAAAACTAGAAAATTTTTCAAGCTCTAATCAACGCTGATTTCTTTTAAAATCGGCACTGATTTCAGCATCAGTGGACAAACGATAGCGGTAAAAAAAATGTTGTTGAAAGAAAAATTTTTTCCGCAAAATTTTCAAAACAAACAATCATGGACACAAATAGTCAACTGAAGTTTATTAATAATTACTTTACTGATCTCAGCTTAGTTCTCAGTTTAATTCTTAGCTCAATAGTGGGGTCTTTCACCGCAGATACCTCTGGATGACTATTTATTTGTATCTCTATTTTTGTTTGTGATTATCATGATGAAAATCTGCGCTGATTTTATAAATCGGTGCCGAAAACTAGAAAATTTTTTAAGCTCAAATCGACGCCCATTTTCTTTAAAATCGGCGCTGATTTGGAAATCAGTTCCTAAAATCAGCTACGTCAGCCCAGCCCTTAAAGGGCTGGGCAATTACCCCTTTGTCCAGACTGAGTCTTAGTAAAGACTCACTTTTGTACGAGCTGATTGATATTATGTTGTTTTTTTTTTATAAAAATAGGGGCAAAATAAAAGAATAAATTGCCTATTAAGCTAAGATTTTAACATAGATAATTGAATTTTAGGTAAATATTTACCAAATCATGTTATTGACTCACAAATAAAGTGAATATACCACTCGATGCCTTTTTTTATGATCCTTACAGACATAACAATCATTTCTGTGGGAAATGAATATTACCCCCCCCCCTATATATACCAATTCGGGGTTTATATTTGCACATTAGGGGGGTGGGGGTAAAGTTTAAACTTACCTCCCATTTACATCAGAAATGAAATATACCCCGCCCCCTAATGTACAAATATATACCCTGAATTGGTATATATAGGGGGGGGGGTAAATTCATTTCCGAAAAAAATGATTCTTATATTCGTAAAGAGCATGAAAAAGGCATTGAGTGGTATATTCACTTTATTTGTAAGTCAATAATATGATTAGGTAAATATTTACCGAATTTTAAATAGACTAGACTAATCTGAGGCAAACTAAAGCACCTAAATGCACTATGAATCTAGTAAATAATTCCCTTGATCCTGGATCAATTAGGCTTATTTAAGAAATTAACAACATACCCCTAATTCCCTGGAATGAAAAGGATACAAAGAAATCAGGAAAATCTCAATTTATAAATTCATGAGCTACTTGTTTCTTTGAAAAATGACAATCAAAGACAAATTTTGCATCCAGGGGTGCAGCTCAGGGGGGAGGACTCCCTTCCCCAAGGTTTGATTGTGTCTGCACACTGTGCAAACACCTTGGAATTTATTTTATGTTTTTAGTTTAATTTAGCTCATGTATCCGCATTTGTTGACACTTTGGATGATTTTGTCAGCACATTCTTTATATCCTCCCTTCTAACTCAAAACCCAAGCTGAGCCCCTGTTCTCATCAACTGTAAAATTCACACCAAATACCAGCCTTGTGACATCACCAAAGTTGAGAAATGTTCAACTCAAGCATTGTCTTTGTTTTGTATCTAGGACACAAAACAAATATTTTCGTTTCATTTTAGGTCGTATTTAATTACTGATAGTGATTCCTACTATTTTTTGTGCTGAATTAATATTTGAATTTATTTCTACTTGTCTTAAAATTATTTTTGCTGTTTACTATTCTTTGAAAAACTTCTTCTGCGAACAATTTTTTTTAATTAATGCACGCAAAAAAAAGACAATAAAAGTTTGGTTTTCTCGGAACAGGAGAAAAACCTTATTGCTCAGAATAAAGGCAAAAAAATATTGTATATATTTTAACAAGGACGGATGAAGGATGAAATATTTCCTAAAATTGTTCTTTTCAGCCAACCCTCTAGGGCTGAACGGAAAGCAGGTCGTCCTCGTCTGGGGTGGGAGGACGTACTAAAGTAATTTTTAAAGAAAATGGGAACTTAACAGATTTAAAGGAAAATGGGTATTTTAATGTGTATTTTCAATATTAATTACAAAGTAAATATTTGTAATAAAATTGGTTTTCAGTAAAGTGCTAATAATGCAGTTGGATTTAGACTTACAGTGAGAAAAGGAGGCAATACCCAGACTCTTGTTTGTAGTGATCTTTGTTCGTTTCAAGCTT
This sequence comes from Artemia sp. Kazakhstan ARC1039, assembly GCA_029168905.1. Classification (NCBI taxonomy): domain Eukaryota; kingdom Metazoa; phylum Arthropoda; class Branchiopoda; order Anostraca; family Artemiidae; genus Artemia; species Artemia sp. Kazakhstan ARC1039. Next base: position 4,029 of record JAQQPU010020833.1, read on the forward strand.
TATTTGTATATTCAATTTAAGTTTCACTCCTTTTAAGATTTATTTATTCATTTACATTAATATCAATTGTATGCTTGTTTGTATTGATTGTTTATTTAATTTTTGTTTTAAGTTTCATTTATGCTTCAATAGCAAAATATTTTTTTGATTTTAAGCTTAATTTTCATATTCAATCTAAGCATTACTCGCTTTAAGATCTATTTATTCATTTATATTATTACTTGTTGGATGTTTTTCCTATGATAGTTTATTTTTTTTTCTGTTCCTTTTGGGTTTTATTTATTCTTTCATAGTAATTTTCGGTCGTTTTGAGTTTTAATTTTAACACGTATTTGAATCTGTGGAGCATAAGTTTACAATGGCCTTTACTTTTCTTTGAAAAACTTATTTTTCGGAAGTTTTTTTTAATTAATATAATGAAAAGCATAAAACTTGGCTGTAAACACTGTGATATATTTAAATTATTGTAATTTAATGCCGTTTTTTGGATTGGGTATCATATATGAATAACTGTCAATATGGTAAAATTATAGACAAGACATTTTTCCCCATCTTGGAGAGTGGTTAGGTTAGGATAATGAAACTTTCAGAAATGGATCTACAGACTAAATTATGTCCTGGGAATGTATTTTGAAGTACCTACCTTCACTCCTTCTCCCTATAGAGGCCCCTGTAACTTTCTGATTTATCTTTCATTTCTTGTGACTTGGGTTTCTATAATTATTGAATAAAGTTTTTACTGTATCCAACGAATTAATACATGGTGTCAGAAATGGATGCCAGCGTACAATATCCTACAATGGATTGGTCAAGTAACAACCTGAAGCAGGCATGGTCAATATTCATAGGATATGCCAATCTTAATTTTCAAGGCCCTCTCAGTCAAAAATCTAACAAAAAATACAATATGTATTTCCTGCTTATATGGCTAGGCGACAAATGGAGAGATATATTTAGTGTATTTACAATATCCGGCAAGGAAACAGACAATTTGGATGAATATATATCAAAATTCAATGAATGCTCCAAGTCCCGATCAAACACAGTATTCTCAAGATATATTTTTCACAAAAGAGACCAATGCGAAGATGAAACTTTTGATCGGTATATAACAGACTTAAATGAAGTTAGATCGAGATTGTGAGCATTCAACAACGAAAGAAGAAATGATAAGAGACAGACTGGTGTGTGGCATAACCTTAGCAAAAGTCAGAGAAAAGCTCTTACAAGCTGGTTCAACTTTGAGCCTTTCACAAGCAGTGACAATTGCAAGAGCACATTTAGAACCATGGCACAGCCTGGTCCAAGCCAGGATCTACATGTAAAACAAGAAGTGCATTTCATTCAAAGGGGAAAGAAGACAATCCACGGATCACAAACCAAAGCTTGTTATTTCTGTGTTGGAGAATACTCATCATTGCAGAAATGCCCTGCAAGAGCAAAGGTATGCAGTAATTGTGACAAGCTTAACCATTTTGAAAAGTCTGCAAAAGTAGCAAGAAAACAGTAACCTCATAAGCCAAGAGGTATGTCAAAGCAAAGAGGATGACATCATTTTTGACACAGTAAACGTCATTAATATGGTGAACATCAAAATATTTGGAACAAAATAGAACAAAATAATTGTAATATAATTCGTTTTCATGAAGCGCCAATGACACAGGAGGCTAATAGTTTTTACAGTTAAGGAATGGGGCAGAATCAAAACTCTTGTTTGTAGTGAAACTATATTCACCTTGAACAATTTTAGAAGGAACTAATAAATTAAACTGAATATTTGATGCATAATGGTATTAATTGCTGAAAGCCCATCATTTCCGAAATTTACTATAACTTTAATGTTTATTTTCAATATTAAGTACAAAAGAAAATATTTGCAATAGAATTGGTTTTCAGTAAAGGGCCAATGACGCAGTAGGTTTTATACTTATACAGTGAGAGAAGGAGGCGATACCCAAACTCTTGTTTCTAATGATTTTCGTTCGTTTCAAGCATGATTTGCACATTCAATTTAAGTTTCACTCGTTTTAAAATTTATTAATTTATTTACATTAATATCTATTGTAGGTTTGTTTGCATTGATTGTTTATTTAATTTCTGCTTGTTTTAAGTTTTATTTATACGTCAATAGCAAAATATTTTTTTTCGTTTTAAGCTTGATTTACATATTCAATGTAAGCATTACTCGCTTTAAGATCTATTTATTCATTTATATTACTACTTGTTGTATGTTTTTTGCTATGATCGTTTATTTAATTTCTGTTCGTTTTGTGTTTCATTTATTCTTTAATAGTAATTTCTGGTCGTTTTGAGTTTCATCTTAACAGGTATTTATATCTTCTGAGCTTAAGTATAAAATGGCTTATAATTTTCTTTGTAAAAACTTGTTTTTCAGAAAGTTTTTTAAATTAATTTTTGTTTGTTTTAGATGGCAAAAAGCTTCAAGTTTTTAAAAATTCCTTAATTCAAAATCAAACTTAAAAAAATCAAATGTTCATCAGAGTATCAAAGCTGGTGTCAAAGTAACAATAGCAAACTTAAAAATAGGTTTGTGTCAACCTCAAAAAATGGTTTTGTGTTCATCAAGGTATCAAAACTGGTGTCAAAGTAATAATATCATTAAAAAATGGGTCTCTGTCAATAAAATGAGCCCTCTCTGAAGTTTATACGAGCCTCCTTTCTATAAGAACCATGTATATCCCCAGAGTATAACCTAAAACGCCAGTCCCTGGGTCCTGGGGTGATGTGTCGACCCCAGAGTTTTCATATCTGATGTTTGAACTATTTTTAACAAAATAGTCACCTCAAATTTTTATTAGATGGGTTTATCCATCCGAGTAACCCAAAGGTGTGGAGGCCGGGAAAGGATAGTTGCCCTCAGATCTTATTTTACTCTGAGAAAATGAACTAGAACTTTTAATTTCAATTCAAATGAGCCCTCTCTGAAGTTTTTACAATCATCCCATTCATTAGAACCATATACGGCCCCAGGAAATAGCTTAAAATGCCTGCCCCCGGATCCAGGGGGGTTTTGTCGACACCATAGTTTATGTTATCCGACCCTATAACTATTTCCAAAAAAAAATCATTACCTCAAAATTTGTATTGGATTGGTTTGGGGTAAAAAAAAGACATAGGATGGCTAGGGTCCTCTGATCTCTTTTGACTCTTAAAAATTGAACTAGAACTTTAAATTTCGATTCAAATCAGTCCTCTCTGAAGTTTATACGAGCATCCCTTCCATAAAACCATATATGCTCCTAGAACATTACTTGCAACGCCTGCCCCCGGGCCCTGGGTGGTTGTGTCGACATTAGAGTTTTTTTTATTAGACCTTTGAACTATTTTTAACAAAATGGTTATTTCAAAATTTTTATCGTATACATTTTGGGGAAAAGGAGCGTGGGGGATAAATGCCCTCTGATCTCTTTTGACTCTTAAAACTGAACTAGAACTTTTAATTTCCAATCAAATGAGGCCTCTGTGAAGTTTATACGAGCATCCTTTTTATAACAACTATATATGCCCCCCCCCCAGGCATAACCTACAACGCCTACCTCGGGCCCTGAAGGATTTTGTCGACCCTGGAGTTTTCGTTATATGATCTTTGAACCATTTTGAAAAAGATGGCTCTCTCAAAGTTTTTAAAGGATGGGTTTGAGAAAAAGGGGGGGGGAGGGGGGGGGGGGGTAATAGTTGCCCTCCGATCTCTTTTGACTCTTAAAAAGCGAACTAGGGCGTATTCAATCAAATGAGCCCTCTCTGAAGTTTATACGAGCATCCCTTCCATAAGAACTATATATGCCCCCAGAGGCGAACTTACAACGCCTGCTTCCGGGCCCTGGGGGGTTTTGTCAACCCCGGAGTTTTTATTATATGATCTTTGAACTGCTTAAAACAAATGGCTATCTCAAAGTTCTTATCGGATGTGTTTGAGGAAAAAAAGACATGGAGGGGGGGGGGGCTAGTTGTCCTTCGGTATCTTTTGATTCTTTAAAAGTCAATTTCCAATCAAATGAGCCCTTCCCGAAGTTTATACGAGCATATCTTCCACAAGAACCCATGTATGAACCCATATATATTGTTTTGTGTGTGTGTGTGTGTGTGTTGCGTCTTTGAATGGTTGAAATGCAATACATTATATTGAAAATACTTTTTTTTGAAAAATATTTTTGCCTTTTCTGTTTTCCGCCTGTTTTTTCCCTGGCCATAGAACCTTACGAGGGGTTCTATATTGATGTTTTTTTGTCGTAAATTTATTGGTTGAATAAAATGATTGATTGATTTATTGATCATAGGGTGATCCACGCGGAATAAATCGATTGCTTGTTAGTCCCCTGCTTAGTTTTTGATTTTTGGATTTTTTTGCTTCTTTATTTTTATGTGGATCATTGTATTTTATGATTTTTTTATTTATTGATTTTTTTATTATTTTTTTTTTCTTTCTTGTGTTGAGTCTCTTAAAGGTGTGAATGTATGATGTTGAAAATGTTTTTGTTTTTTTCTGTATTTGTTTCATTTTTGTTTCTCCCCTGTTTTTTTCCTGGCCATAGAGCCTTACGGGGGAGTTTATATTGAAGTGTATTTTGTTGAGTTTATTGACTGAATAAATTGATTGAATGATTGATATATAACCCATATATATAAGAACCCATATATATAAGACCCATATATGCTCCCAGACCAATACTTACAATGCCTGCTCCGGGCCCAGGGGGGTTGAGTCGACACAGGAGTTTGTCTTATCTGACCCTTGAACTAATTTTAATGAAATGGCCATACGCAAAGGAGTTTTTGTTATATGATCTTTGAATCAAAATGGCTGCTTTAAATTTTTTATCACATGCGTTTGGGGAAAAAAGGCTTGGGGAGCTAGTTGCCCTCCGATCACTTTTTAATCTCAAAAAGGGCACTAGGACTCTCAATTTCCAATTGAATGAGCCCCTTTCGAAGTTTATACGATGACCCTTTCTATACAAAGTGCCTCCGGAAAAAAATTAATGAAGGTTGGGGGGAGGCTAGCTGCCCTCCGATCACTTTTGACTTTTAAAAAGTGAATTACAACTTTCAATTTCCAATCAAATGAGCCCTGCATGACGTTTATACGAAAGTCCCTTCCATAACAACTATATTTGTCCCCAGGGTATAACTTACAACGCCAAACCCTGGACCCTGGGGGCCTGTGTCAACACCTAAGTTTTTGTTATCTGAACTTTGAACTATTTTTAACAAAATTTCTATCTCAAATTTTTATCTAATGCATTTAGGGCGTGGAGGGGGGAGTGCTAGTTGCCCGTCAATCTATTTTTACTCTTAAAAAGTGATCGAGAACTTTGAATTTCCAATCAAATTAGCCCTCTCCGAAGTTTATACGATAAATCCTTTCCATAAGAACTATATATGCCCCCAGAGCATTACTTACAGCGCCTTCTCTGGGTCCTGGGGGGTTGCGTCGACAAAGGAGTTTTTCTCATCTGCCCTTTGAACTATTTTTAATTATATGGCTATTTAAAATATTTTATCAGATTGGCTTGGGGAAACGGGTGGGGGGGGGCTAGTTTCCCTCTGATATCTTTTAACTCTTAAAAACGGAATTAGAACTTTCAATTTCCAATCAGATGAGCCCTCTTTCAAGTTTATACGAGCATCCCTTTCATAAGAACCATATACACCCCCATGACAACATTTACAACGCCTACCCACTGGGCCCTGAGGGCTTGTGTTGACACCGGAGTTTTTGTTATATAATTTTTAAACAATTTTTGAAAAACTAGCTGCTCAAAATTTGTGGCTGATAGGTTTGAGGAAAAAAGGGCGTGGGGAGAGAGAGTTGCCCTTATATCTCTTGACTCTTAAAAGGTGAACTATAACTTTAAATTTTCAATCAAATGAGTCCTTTATGAAGTTTATAGGAGCATCCCTTTCATAAGAACCATACATGCCTTCAGGGCCTAGCCTAGGCCCTGACAGCCCAAACACCTTCCCCCGGGTCCTGGGGGGTGGTATTTACACCTGAATTCTTTTGTTATCCGACCTTTGAACTATTTTTAAGAAAATGTCTATCTCAAAGTTTTCATCAGATGGGTTTGGAAAAAGAAGGTTTGGGGGGGGGGCTAGTTGCCCTCGGATTTTTTTTACTATTAAAAAGTGGACTTTCAATTTCCAATCAAATAAACCCTCTCTGCAGTTTATACGAACATCCCTTTCATAAGAATCACATCTGCCCCAGTGCATTATTTACAACGCCTGCCCTCGGGCCTTGGGGGGTTGTGTCGACAACTGAGTTTTTGTTAATTAACTTTTGAACAATTTTCCACTTCATGGTTATATCAAAATTTTTATCGGATGCATTTGGGGGAAAATAGGCGTGGCGGGAGTAAGGTGTATCTATGAAATTTACTTGCCTCCATAGGAATTACCATGCTATTTGCTTGCCTCTATAGGAAAAACATTTCCAGAGCATGTACTTATGAATTTGCTTGCCTTAGGTTCCTTGGTGTCTTTCCAAACGAGCAGGGATTCCCCACCGGTTCCTAAACATTGCAAAAAAGATAGCAGTTTGAACGGGAATTTTCCACACAAGTGTGTTTCAACTCCATGTTTTTCAACCAGACTGGTTTTTGAGCCAACATCTGTTTTTTTAGGGGGCCAATCAGAGACAACGGAGGTATTTACTCCTCTCTCTATCCCACTAAATTTGTTGTTGTTGGTAGCTCAGTTTCAATGTGGCAGTGAGAGTGTCAACACATGAAAAAATGTTCCATACATGCCCACTATGTATGTACGCACTGGGCAGCTGGTCATCATGTGAGAATTGCACAATGATTGATGAGTATGATGAAAATTGTAGATTATGTAACCCGTGTAAATTGCATAAAGGATATACTGTACAAATCAAAGATTGTAATTCCTGTCATGAAGAGGTGTGTGACTCTCATCCTAGAGGGCACCTATGCTCCGATTGACACTATGATAAATGTAATCAGTGGGATAATACATATCCCGGTATGATTGGAAAGAATCCTAACCGTGATTTTAGTTTATTGCTACGAGATTGGTATCGTCGTGGTTTTAGATTGTTCTGGGAGGAGGAACCGGGTCAGCGATTCAACTGTTGGAACAACAAAAGAATTTGGTTTCTACGTCATCGTTGTGAAGACAATGACTACTACGATTATAAGCCCACTGATTTTTATTTGGCTGTGACGGAATGTGATTCGCCACTTGAGGACACTATTTGTGACATTACTTCAAATAAGCAAATTGAAACATGTGAATTCTATAGAATGAATGAGAATAGTATCATTGACTATACACAGAGATATGACAAGAGTGAAGTTACACTCTATTGTAGAAAATGTGACCCTGACATTGCATTACATCAGGATCAGTATACTGTGAATTCGGATAATCTACCTGCATTAGTTGTTGTCGACAAATACCTAGTAGAAGATGAAATCTAAAGAGTAGGAAAGTCGTTTTTATCATGTACATACATTTTTCATTTATTAATAAACAATCTCACATACATTTTTAGAACATTTTATTCGTAGGGCACTAAAATCAATATTAAACACGCTTGTAAGTATATTTTCCACTAGAAAGTCGTTCAATCGAGGTAAGTCAACGTAGATGTCGAGAAACTGCTTGTAGTTATAGCCACGACATCTGAACATGAAAAAGAGTAGTGCATGAAACCCACATGTCATAGTCGTTAAATCTTGTACTCTTCGTTGATTTTGAACAATGGTTTTCCCACTGCTTTCAATAAAGTTGCTGATGTATGGCGTGTAGAATTTATACGATAGGTCAAGAGGATCAAAAAATTCAATATTCTTCGCCGTATGAAAGATGCATAGCCAATGGCCAGTCTTCAATGTCGATGGACTGCTATTAACAATGATTAGCGTATTGTTAACACTTGGAATTTTTTCAATGAAGTCCGTTGGTACACAATAGGACTTGTACTGGGACATGTATGGATACATACTAAATACGTAGATTATTTGGTTTGTGTTCATGGTGCTAGGTCTAGTAGAACACTGCCGTCGGGTGTGATTTCCCAATAGGTTTCAAATTGACTCAGTGATATTAGTGTGATACTCTCAGTCAAAGCATCGGCAAATGTACACTCTAAACGTACATTCCCTGTTCGTACTATGCTAGTATTCTGAGTTCCCGACAAGTCCGAAAAACTTACCCCATGATTTTTTGAAAACATTGAATCGGTTATTCCATTTTCAAATAGTTGAGAGTCATGATCTAGGGATTGCATGGTCAACTCGTACAGAGTTCTATAGGATTTTTTGTCAAATGATAGAGTGTACAGTGGAATACCATTCACTTTGCACACAAGGCTAGATAGACCACAAAAATTAAAATCATGGGGGGATTCAGTCCAGGATCCAACAGCACTGCCACTCTTTACAAAGGCCAAAGCAAATTTAGATGGGATTTCTCCATTGATAAATGATGAATCGCTATAGCTACGAGAGCCGGTGGCAATGTGACGTTGATTGGTGATCGTATGGGGGACAAGAAGTTTAATGTTGTTACCATTGGCTCTTAGCTTTTCCACTGCCAATGCAACAGAGCTCATAACCTGTTGTTTTAAGACGTGGAGAATGACCAATACGATAATGACATTTGCATCGGGTGCTGCAGGAAGTGTTTTTCTCAAAATGAAATTCGATGGGGCCAGCTGTAACTTTATGTCAATCTTGACATTGGGGGGTAGTCATTGGGATATATTGACTATTTCATGATTTAATTTTCCAACCAGATGATACTCCTGGGTCACTGCAGTAGTAAACTCACCATCAGTATCAACACCTGATCAATATTCATAGCCCAATGATTGTCCTCTCAGCTCCTTGTATGCCTTTGGTGTCATCATCATAAATTGCACGTAGCTTGCATAGTTTGATATATTATTGCTAGTGCTCACCAATGTATCATTAATAAATACATTAATTTGTTTGAAGAGATTGTGTAGAATACAGTTTTAATAGGAGAGGCCATCGCCAGCAGTTGGAGTTGTATTATCTGACTTTTTCTTCACCACAACATTTAAATTAATAAATGTTGATGACAAATCAATGAAATAGTCTTCATTGGAAAATATTTGAAAGTGTATATTTTCCAAGAGGGGTTGTTGGGGGTGAAATTGTTCATAGCAGCCATACTTAACACTGACATCAAAATTTTCAGCATTGAATAGATTTAATGAGGAACTAATTGATGGATATGATTCCTTATGGGGGAGATAAGTCATCTTAAGAGAAGAAGTCCTTTGATCTAACAATCGTTTTCTTTTTCTTCTTCTTCTGCTGCTTATTGGTCTTCCCTGTTTTATTCCTCAAAGTCCTTGTTGATATCATTCGCTCCCGCCTGGGTGGAGACTGATGAGTGAATGACGCGCACGCATCCTTTTCCATCCCTTCCCATTTTGCCTAGATTTTAATTGCTCACCAACGACTCTTGCTGTAGATCTAATATTTTCCTTAACACTCTCCTTGAAATTCTTGCCCGACCCCCAGTCCTGTAGTGTTGAGGCAGCAAAATTTGATGCAGCAGGTAGAAGATATTTTCTGGCAAGGGGTAGTGCAGAACGAAAGAGCCTAGCAAAACAGCTACCAAGACCATAGCCAGACATTGTAGTACGCCCCTTGTAGTAGTCCAATCCATTGTCTATTTGACGTGGACTCAGAGCACCAACATAACAATCGATATCGGGACAGACAAATGGAATTCTTCTATTATTTATTTTAGGTGATTGTGCTGTCGCTGACAATGGGTCGAAAATGACAGGTAATCACTGCTAAGCCTTTTGTTATTGCTAGAGGATCACCCAATTCACTTCTTAGTATTAACTGACAGAGTTTCAAATACGAAGTGTTTACAGGAGCATACTGAAGATTCTTTATATTATAGTGATGAACAAGTTCATGAGTTGTTTTTCGTTCAAGAACACGTAGGAGGGGAACATTTGTATTACCAACTCTCGATGTTTCCACATACTACAACAAAACACTACTGAAATATTCCAACTCTTATATTTCAACGAAAAAAATCCAAAATGAACTTTAAAACATCTTCAGAATATAACAGTGACATGGTAAACCATGACAAAACATTACTGAAATATTCCAACTCTTACATTTCAATGATAAAAAAAATCCAAAATGAAACTTGAAACATCAAGAGAATTTAACAGTGACAAGGTAAACCATGACGAAACACTACTGAAATATTCCAACTCGTTGCATTTCAACGAAAAAAAATCCAAAATAAACTTTGAAACATCAAGAGAATGTAAGAGTGAGATGGTAAACCACGACGAAACACTACTGAAGTAATCCAACTCTTACGTTTCAACGAAAAAATTCCAAAATAAACTTTGAATCACCAAGCGAATGTAACAATGACAAGGTAAACCACGAGAAAATAGTACTGAAATATGCCAACTCTTACATTTCAACGAATGAAATCCAAAATGAACATTGAAACATCAAGAGAATGTAACAGTGAAGGGGTAAAACACGACATACACTACTGAAATATTCCATCTCTTACATTTCAATGAAAGAAATCCAAAATGAAATTTGAAAGATCAAGAGAATGTAACAGTGACAAAGAAAACTACGACAAAACACTACTGAAATATTCCAACTCTTATATTTTAAGGGAAAAAAAAAATCTAAAATGAACTTTGAAACATCAAGAGAATGTAACAGTGACAAGGTAAACCACGTCATCACACTACTGAAATATTCCAACTCATGCATATCAACGAAAAAAAAAGTCCAAAATGAACTTTGAAACATCTTCAAAATGTAACACTGACAAGGTAAACGACGAAACACTACTGAAATAATCGAACTCTTACATTTCAACGAGAAAAGCCAAAATGAACTTTGAAATATCAAGAGAATGTAACAGTGACGAGGTGAACCCCGAGAAAACACTACGGAAATCTTTCAACTCTTACATTTCAACGAAAGAAATCCAGAATAAACTTTGAAAAATCAAGAGAATATAACAGTGACAAGTTAAATCACGACAAACACTGAAATATTCCAACTCTTACATTTGAAAGAAAGAAATCTAAAATGAACTTTGAAACATCAAGAGACTGTAACGGT
>JAQQPU010020835.1:0-11502 GCA_029168905.1 Artemia sp. Kazakhstan ARC1039
TCCAATGTTAAGAAATATAAAAACCCATAACTCCTAAGAAAAGAGTAAATTCAAAAAGTAAACCATTGGAACCGCCTTGTCCGAATACCTGTATAGGAAACTTTCTGTCCCTTGGCTTGAACATCAAGGGAAATATATTGCCTTGAAAATCAAGAAAAGTGGCAGCTACTACAGCATTCTGCCTAAACGGCATCTTTTTTTCTTTTTTTTTCTTTTCCACAGGTAACTTGGCACTGAAACATAGTTGAGAGTTGGTCAATGGCTCATTTTAAAGGAAATTAATGGGATTAAAAACCTTTTGTAACTTAAACAAATTATTTTTAAAACACAATAAATCTTTCCACTAAAAACTACATTTTTGATGTCTTCATACTGCAGTCTTTTCAAAGATATTTGCTTTTTGAAGCAATCAAACAGTTTGTGGTAAAGTTATATTAAAAGACGATCATTAGAAGAACAAACCATTGCTTACATTGGACTTAGTTAGCTGCCTGTTTCTTTGGGAGTCGTCTCTTACTAATCCAAAGAAGAAAAAGACGTAGGCTTTTTCCTGTTTGTAATCAGGGTTGCGGCGGTAGCTAGCAACCTAGTAAGAGACGATCAGGTCCAATGTTAAGAAATATAAAAACCCATAACTCCTAGAAAAAAAGAGTCAGATCAGAACAAAAAACACACCATTAGATCTGCCTTCTCCGAAAAACCTGTAAGGAAACTTTCTGTCCCTTGGCTTGAAAATCAAGGGAAATATATTGGCTTGAAAATCAAGAAAAGTGGCAGTTACTACATCATTCTGCCTAAACGACATTTTTTTTTCTTTTCAACAGTAATAAAAAAGAACAACCTCTTTCCTATACTAAATTTTATACGCGACATAATTATAGTATAGGTTAGTAATTTCACAGAAAGCTTGACACTGGAACATGGTAGAGAGTTGTTCAATGGCTCATTTTAAAGGAAATCAATGGGGTTAAAAACCTTTTGTAATTAAAACAACTATTTTTAAAATCCGGTTTGCAACGGTAGCTAGCATCCTAGTAAGAGACGATCACGCCGCATAGTAAAAACTAAAGTAACCCATAACTCCTGTAAAAAGATTCAGATCAAAACAAGAATACACTATTAGAACCGCCTTGTTCAAAAGTTCCATATAGCATCCGGGTTGCAGAGGTAGCTAGCAACCTAGTAAGAGATCCGGGTTGCAGCGGTACCTAGCAATCCGGATTGCAGCGGTAGCTAGCAACCTAGTAAGAGACGATCACGTCCAATGTAAAGAAATTTATAATAAGGAACGAACTCTTGCCTATAATAGATCAGATACTCAACTTAATTATAGTTAATGATATGGTTTTATTGGTAGCTGAATTACAAATTATAAGAAAACGACCCCGGCTGGATTTGAACCACCATCCTCTCGGTTAACGGCTACCATCCTCTCGGTCTTGGTTAACTAGCTACTTGGACTATGACGTCATTAATTAAAGTTGTAAAATTAACAATATGATACATAACTGATATGATACATAATGATACGAAAAAGCCTTTGTCTTTTTTAATAATATATTAATAATGACGGTATTTCTAATGACCATATCAGAATTTACACAAAGAATGGTAAGGAATGAACTATAGACCATAAAATACATCTGTCAAACAGTTCATGGCTTAAAACTGTATAGTAAGAGCAACCCAGCTCAATAGTGACCAAAACTCTAAAAAAAGGAATTTTGATACAAAGAGATAAAAGAGCCTATGGAACGAAATGTAGCCCATGGTAACTGATGTATTAAAAGGAATCGTTATATGGAGGATGATGCAACACATACTAATCTTTAGATAAGATAGTATAGCATAAATTAATTTCAATTATCCAGGTTGCAGCGGTAGCTAGCAACCTAGTAAGAGACGATCACGTCCAATGTTAAGAAATATAAAAACCCATAGCTCCTGAGAAAGGAGGCAGATCAAAACAAAAAGTACACAATTAGAACCGTCTTGTCCGAAACCCCTATATAGGAAACTTTCTGTCATTTGGCTTGAACAGCAAGGGAAATATATTGGCTTGAAAATCAAGAAAATTGACTTTAACCACGTTATTCTCCACAAACGGCATATTTTTTTCCACAGATAGCTTGGCACTGGAACATCGTAGAGAGTTATTCAATACCTCATTTTAAAGGAAATCAATTCGGTTAAATATCTTTTGTAACTAAAATAAATTATTTCCATGACAGAATAAATTTTTTCACTAAAAACTGCATTTTTGATGTCTTTCCATACTGCAGTCTTTTCAAAGATATTTGATTTTTGTACATAAATCATAATCGTATACCAGCGGTAAGATTTGAAACCATTTACAGTAAAGAACGAACCTTAGCCCATAGTCAAAGATGATCATTAGAAGAACAAACCATTGCATACATTGGACTTAGTTAGATGCCTGATTTTTTTTAGAGTTATCCGGGTTGCAGCGCTAGCAACCTAGTAAGAGACGATCACGTCCAATGTTTCCGGGTTGCAGCGGTAGCTAGCAACCTAGTAAGAGACGATCACCTCCAATGTTAAGAAATATAAAAACCCATAGTTCCTAACAGAGGAGTCAGATCAAAACAAAAAGTACACCAATAGAACCGCCTTACCTTGTCCAAAACCCCTATATAGGAAACTTTCTGTCCCTTGGCTTGAACAGCAAGGGAAATATATTGGCTTGAAAATCAAGAAAAGTGGCAGCTATTTACATTAAAAGACGATCATTGGAATAACAAATAATTGCTATTCGGAAATATTTTAGCTTGAAAATCAAGAAAAGTGACAGCTACTACAGCGTTCTGTCTAAACAGTATTTTGTTTTTTTTCCAAAACAGATAGCTTGGCACTGGAAAATCGTAGAGAGCTGTTCAACAGCTCATTTTAAAGGAAATTAATGGGGTTAAAAACCTTTTGTATTTAAATCAAATTATTTTTAAAACATAATAAATTTTTCCACTAAATACTGCATTTTTGATGTATTTTCATACTGCAGTCTTTTCAAAGATATTTGATTTTTGAAGCAATCAAACAGTTCATGGTAAAGTCATATTAAAACTTTATATTCACTAGATAGCTTGGCACTGGAACATCGTAGAGAGTTGTTCAATGGCTCAATTTAAAGGAAATTAATACATAAGGGATCGATACAGTTCATTCTAAATGGGGATACAGTGAGGAACGAACTTTAGCTCATAGTACATGAAGTATTAAAAGGAATCATTTTATATACATGATTGTTTTAATCATTAAAAAAAATCATCATAATTTTTCATTAAAAGACGATCATTGGAAAAACAAACCATTGCATACATTGGAATTAGTTAGCTTGATTGTTTTAGGTTCGTCTCTTACTATTTCAAAGAAGAAAAAGCCGTAGGCTTTTTCCTGTTTGTCCGCGTTGAAGCGGTAGCTAGCAACCTAGTAAGAGACGATCACGCCCCATAGTAAAAACTAAAGAAACCCATAACTCCTGAAAAAAGTTACTGTAAAGAACGACACCTAGCCCATGTTAACTGAAACATAAATAGGGATTATGTAATTCCCATCAGTATCATGGCTGTAGAGATGGCTGAAACCTAGTAAAGAACAATACATAAAAGATCGATGTCAGTCAAGAGGATCTAATGTAGTTTATCCGGGTTGCAGCGGTAGCTAGCAACCTATTAAGAGACGATCACGTCCAATGTTAAGAAATAGAAAAACCCATAGTTCCTAATATAGTAAAGAACGACAATATTAACTGATATAATCTATTGACAAGATGACTTGAAGCAAATGTCTTTCGAAAGTTGCTTTTCTACGGTATGTTATACAAATGATCAGTCTAGTTAATCATAAATAGGGACTATGCATAGCTATTATTAGTCAATCCAGTGAATGTCATCCGGGTTGCAGCGGTAGCTAGCAACCTAGTAAGAGACGATCACGTCCAGTGTTAATAAATATAAAAACCAATAGCTCCTAAAAAGGAGTCAGATCAAAACAAAACGTACACCATTATAACTGCCTTGTCCAAAACCCCTGTATAGGAAACTTTGTGTCATTTGGCTTGAACAGCAAGGGAGATATATTGGCTTATAAATGGCTATATATATTGGCTATAAATGTATTGACTTTAACCACGTTATTCTCCACAAACGGCACATTTTTTTCTTTCTCTTTTTTTCTTCTTTTCCACAGATAGCTTGGCACTGGAACATCGTAGAGAGTTGTTCAATAGCTCATTTTAAAGGAAATTAGTTCGGTTACAAATCTTTAGTAACTAAAATAAATTATTTCTGAAAGAAAATAAATTTTTCCACCAAAAACTGCATTTTTGATGTCTTTTCATGCTGCAGTCTTTTCAAAGATATTTGATTTTTGTACATAAATCATAACCGTATACCAGCGGTAAGATTTGAACCCACGGCTCCGAAGAGACTGGTGGCTAACACCAGCGCCTTGGACCGCTCGGCCAGCTGCCTCTCATAACTATATATGTGAATCCGGGTTGCAGCAGTAGCTAGCAACCTAGTAAGTGACGATCAGTCCAATGCTAAGAAATATAAAAACCCAGAACTCCTAAACATAGAGTCAGATCAAAAGAAAAGTACATCATTAGAGCCACCTTGTCTGAAACCCTACTAGATAAATAATGAATGTCGTCATAGTTTTATTAGAGCTATGACGTGAATAGAAAAATACGACATTATGTTGTTGTTTCTGAAGACGTCATGAAATAATATCATAACGCCATGACGTCATGACATAAAATCATTCCGCCATGACGTCATAATTACTATTTAAGAACAACAAAGATGTAAATGGTTTCATTCATGAACTACATAATGGTTAAATCAAAGCAAGCTACGCACAATTTAAAAAATTACATTAAAAGAGGATAATTGGATTAAAAAGTTATTGTATACATTAGACTTAGTTAGCTACTTGATCGTTTGAGGTTCGTCTCTTACTATTTCAAAGAAGGAAAAGCCGTAGGCTTTTTCCTGTTTGTAATTATTTACTAAATACATAAGGGCTCGATCATCGAATAAAGCTGAAATTAAGTAAAGGACAATTATGCCTCCATATATCCACAGTGATGTCTAAAAGTACCTTAAAATTAAAAGAAAAATATTTTTGGCTAGGTTCTAACTACCCGATGTGGGATTTAGTATTTTTTCGGGTTTTTTATTTAAATCATTTCAGAGGGCATATGCATCATAGGAGTACAAAAGTCATGACGTCATCTTCTCCCAGTAATGGGTGAAATTGCATGGCGATGCAGAACACCATCGCAGGAGGATCCTCTATAGGAGGACAACTGTGGCAGGGCGTAAGATCCAGATCTATGGACAACGGCCTTTGCAAATGGCTGCCTCGACCTTTTCGGGGTACCTGCAAAACTGGGGACCTTGCGGTCAACTCTAGTCCCACTTGAGGAGTGGCACCCCCGAGGAAATTATAGCCTAGTAAACGACACAGCATTCGCACTGGATTCTGACTAATGGACAATTCTTCTGGGCTTGGTATGTTTTGATGGGCGTCTTTGGGCTGAATAATCTCTTCCTAGCTAATCTATCTATTATGGGTTGCCTCCCCGTAGTAGCATAATATTTGTAGGCATGAACATATAATGAGTCGGAGGTAATAGGCTTGAGACTGTCTGTGCAAGATTTTGACTCTTGTTGATAAAAGAGCATCGCCAAGTGCTGAAAACCATGTTGTGACCAAGATGGGCCAAGGATTGCAGGGGCCAAGGGGCCTGGTGATTATTTATAATCTTAATTCCCTTATTGACTGTTCATTCACTGTTTAGAAGATTATCATAAATTGGGTCAATATTTAAACTACCTGTGTCCCTATTTATTGAAAGGTTAGCAAACATATGTTTTTTAATTTCAATGGCTTCTCTCGCCCGCTGTGTATACCCCTTATCATTTGAAATAGCTAAGGCCTCATCAAATTTTACAAAGTGATCTTGTTGAAACCAAATATGTTCTGCTAAAGCTGAAACAAAAGTTTCTGGAGGTTTGTTTAATTGTAGGGTTTTTCTATTGAATTTCGGTGTTCAATAAACCTTTCAACAAATTGTTGGTGAGTCCTACCAATATAAAACTTCCCACAAAATCACGGAATTTTATACACCCCACTTACTAAATTTCCCCGGGTTAAATCCTTACCAGAACTAAAGAAACCACCCATTGGCCTCAACGACTGGAAACATGTATCAATACCAAATTTACGCAAAACCCGTGAAAGTTTCTTACCCAAACCAGGTGCATACGGCAATAAAATGAAACTTTTTGATACATCTAAATCTAAAGCCTGAAAAACCCAAATAACCCTACTATCATGTTTAACACGTCTCTTTTCAATTATTTTGTCAATGAACTTAATTGGGTAATTATTACAAAACAAAATATCCCTCAAGTATAATAATTTCGAATCCAGAAATTCCTGGGAACAAATCCTAAAGGCTCTATCCACTAGTAAAATTACAACCCCCCGTTTCACCGACACAGGGTGGCAAGAAGGAAAATTCAAATACCTATCATTGTGCATTGGTTTTCTGTAAATCGAGAAAAGTAAATGGAGGTCCCTTTTAATTTATAATAAAGAATGGGCTCTATCGTTTACTAACGGAAATGTTTAATATAAATATTAAAACAAAGGTAGCTTTTGAAACAAAGAAAAAGCTGTAGGCTTTTTCCTGTTTGTACTACCAATACGGGTTGCAGCGGTATCTGTATAAAGGCCAAACAATAAATGAGATAATTTTCTAATATGAACGATGTTCAATTAGCATGTCAAGAAAGCAATATCACGGTTTTAGATTTCTTTGTTAATCTGGTTGAAAAAACATGGTTCGTGAGGGGATCGAACCCTTGACACCCGCGATATGAGCACGACGCTCTGACCAACTGAGCGATTTATAGTAAAGAACGAACTTTAGCCTATACTAATTGAACTGCAAAGCACACCATACCAACTGAAAGGTGTGTATGGGTGTGTGAAGCGCTTTTATAGTAAAATCCAGGTTGCAGCAGTAGCTAGCAACCTAGTAAGAGACGTTCACGTCCAATGTTAAGAAATACAATAACCCATAACTTCTAAAAATAGAATCAGATCAGACTAAAAAGTACACGATTAGAACCGCCTTGTCTGAAACTTCTATATAGGATACATTATGTCCCTTGGCTTGAAGAACAAAGGAAATATATTGACTTAAAAATCCAGAAAAAGTGGTAACTACTACAGCGTTCTGCCTAAACGGCCTCTTTTTTTTCTTTATTCTCTTCCAAAGATTGCTTGGCACTGGAACATCGCAGAGAGTTTTTCAATGGCTCATTTTAAAGGAAATTAGTGGGTTTAAAAACTTTCTGTAATTAAAACAAAAAGTTTTTTATAATAGTTTTATAATAAAGAACGACCTATTGCCTATACTAAAATTTATACGCCACTTAATTATAGTATAGGTCAGTAATTCAACAGATAGCTTGGCTCTGGAACATCATAGAGTTGTTCAAAGGCTCATTTTCAAGGAAATTAATGGGGTTAAAAACCTTTTGTAATTAAAAAAAATTATTTTTAAAATAGAATCAGTATTTTTCCGAAAAACTGCATATTTTATATTAAAGATTGATCAATGACGTTATGATCGTATACCAGCGGTAGGATTTGAACCCGCGCCTCCGAAGATACTGGTGGCTAACACCAGTGCCTTGGACCACTTGGCCACGCTGCCTCTCATAACTATATATGTGAATCCTGGTTGCAGCAGTAGCTATTTAGAAGTTTTGGACAAGGCGGTTCTAATAGTGTACTTCTTCTTTTGATCTGAATCTTTTTTTAGGAGTTATGGGTTTTTATATTTCTTAACATTGGACGTGATCGTCTCTTACTAGGTTGCTAGCAACCGCTGCAACCCATATTAAATGAACTGTTTGACAACCTATATTATGTAAACCCTTATTACAAACAGGAAAAAGCCGACGGCTTTTTCTTCTTTGGAGTAGTAAGAGAAGACTCTCAAAGTATCAGGCAGCTAACTAAGCCCACAGCAGACAGCAGACAGGTTCAGTGGATAGGGTTCACAAAGATAACGGATGAAGAGAAGCAGTCATAGCGAAAGGCAGTGGTAAAGCAGGGTCAGGGCTCAGCATAAAAAGAAAACTAGATAAATTTTCCTCTTGGCTACATAAAACCCATCAAGACGTATCAAAACGTATCAACCCGAAATAGATCAAGCACAAACCTTGCTTAACAAGGTCAACCAAATCAAAGGTGAAATTTCAATACGCAAGAATGAATTAAAAGCTTTCGACCAAATATCTCTTAGCGAATATCTCGATATATATTTCGAGATTTCGAGCGAATTTTTCTATTAGAACCGTTCTCGTAGACAGGCTTGAAATTTAATCCTTTATGTCTTAGAGATTGTCTCCTTGCCATTACGCTACGGCAACTGTTACTCAATAAGTTATTATCAAACACATTATGATTTTGCAAACAAAATGATAGGTGACGTCATAATAAAAGGTTACATCCATCATGGTTGAACGAGTAGCTGCAACCTATTAAAGGACCAACCAAATCCCTTAGTAACAATAAAAATTGCTAGTTACATTATTTCTTACGAAGATTAACACGGATGCAACCCTAAATGACATTATTTGATTAATGTGACACTGGTTTCTTACCTTTGAGGTTTTAACTTTTTTTTCCTTTATGCAAGTCTTCCGTTGATTGAGCTCAGCAGTGTAAATTATTATATTTAACATTAACAAATTAATATGGTTCACTTTGGTTTTGCATTTTGTGGGTTTGATTAAGGCAAGGTACATATTTAACATCACCTTAGAGCTTGGTGACAGTTTTTTAGAGTTTCGGTTACTATTGAGACGAGTCGCTCTTACTATACAGTTCGTTACCAAGAACTGTTTTATTAAAATGCGACGTTTTTAAGAGCTGCTTTGTCATCCTGCTAATATCAGTTTTTAGCAATCAATTTGAGAAAGTCCTTGTTTTTCAGCTAGGTCAGAATTTTCTCCTAGAATTGCGTGTGCTAGAGAGTGGAATGCACTTCCGCAAGAGCTGAAGTCATATATGTCTCTCGGCTTCTTTAAAAAGAATTTAAAAAAATATCTAAAAGATTAGAAATTTATTTACTAGATTTATTTTATTATTATTATGTTTAGAATTTTTGGATATAATTATTATTTATTATATTTTAGTTTGATACTTCAAGGGGTGTGAGCGGAGGAGAAGTTGTGTTAAATTTATTGTTATTTGATGGCGGTTCGGGGTGGAAATTGGAGAGGGCACGAGGCCATGCTTCATTTTGAGTGTGCAATTATTACGGACCCAAACGTGCATCAATGCCCAAGGAATTGAGTTTAGTGTATTTTAAATATTATTTTTTAATTAAAACCCATATTGAACTTGAACTTGAACTTATTCTTAATTTTCCTTTTTCTTACTTGTGAAACCATTCCAATAAATAATTTTTATATTGAGTTAAATTTCATCTAACACTTTGTGTTTAAGCAACGTATCAAATATCAAAAACAAAAGTAATTTTAAAATTTTCAGGTATTTTTCCAGTTTAAATTACAAGATTAAAATTATTGCTCAAATATTATAACTATTTTGCAATTTATAACTTTATCGATTCTGAACTAAAACTAAAATAAGATAAAAATGGATTTATTCAATCTTAACGTAATCACTGATTACGTCATATATGGTTATTAAATATTTAAAATCATCATAAAATGTAAAAATTCCATTTTTTTAGAGTTTCGGTTACTATTGAGACGAGTCACTCTTACTCTACAGCTCTTTACCACGAACTGTTTGATAATAACCATGATTACAAACAGGAAAAATCCTACGGTTTTTTCTTATTTGGAATGGTATGAGACGAACCTCGAAGTATCAGGCAGCTGACTAAGTCCAATATATGCAATGGTTTGGTATCCTAATGATCGTCTTTTAATATAAAACATTGGACGTGATCGTCTCTTACTAGGTTGCTAGCTACCGCTGCAACCCGGATATAACTGTACTAGCCTATACTATACTTAAGTGGCCTATAAAATTTAGTATAGGCTAAAGGTCATTCTTTATTTTAATTACTTTTCGATACGCTTCACTGTTCGTTTTAATGTTTGAAATTGCTCCTTACTTTTAGTTGCAAGACTTGTTTTTTTATTATTTAATTACTTACAGATAGTAATATTCAATGGAAAACATGCGAAGAAAATTTTTTAAAGAGAAGTAAAGAGCCTCACTAAACTAAAGATAAGCAGAAATATTGTCAAATATTCTTCAAAGTAAAACTATTATATATCCTCTCTATATGTGGTTGCATCATCATGCATTTGATGATTTATTTTAACATTTCAGTTACTATGGCCTGGATTTTGTTCTTTATTACTGTTTTCAAAACGTGTTTTTTCACTTTTGGTTACTATTGGCTCTGGCTCACCTTTCACTAGGTTGTGAAAACTACCGCAATTATGATTTTTCACAACATATTTTAAACTTTTAGTTACTATTGGCTTCGATTTGTCTTTTACTTGATTGCATCTACAGCTACAACCATCATTTAGAGCTCGTTCTTTACTATAAAATTGTAGATTAAGCAAAAAAAATATGATGATTTATTTTAAAATCTCAGTTACTATGGCCTAGATTTCGTTCTTTATTACTGCTTTCAAAAGGTTTTTTTCACTTTTTGGTTACTATACGCTCTGGTTTGCCTTTCACTAGGTTGTGCCAACTACTAGGCTGTGCCAATGTAAAAATGTGGGAAAGCCATCAAAACCTGACTAAATTGTAAAGATACATCATAACCTGACTAAATTGTAAAGATAGCAAAGTATGACTTTTGAGTAATGATAAGGGTAACGAAGTATTAATTTTCTTTGTGTAAGGAAACAAACAACATTAGCTAGATTTTGAATCAAGGGTTGATTCAAGAAGGACCATAATATGCAAATAAAAATAGTGGACTGCAGCTTAAAACTCGAGGGGTCAACGACAAGAGATATTATGCGATTTGAATCACATGACCAAAAACAGGGTTTTTAATAGAGAAAGCGGATACTAGCTTTTTGAACAAAGAACTATTATTAGGATGACGTCGAACTGGTCTCTGACCAAAGAAAGAAAAGAAGAACAAAATAGAGAGAACTTAAAATAGGGATTCAGGAACGAAAACAGGGTAGTCTTTTTTTGGAAATCGAACAAAGAGTAAGTGTTTACTTTGTAATAACGATAAGCTACGACTGTCTGTCTGAAATTCTCCTTGGGGATAAAAGTTTGAAGATAAAGGTGAAAATAAGAAGAAAAAACCTCTAAAAGGCTTTCTGTCACTTGGAAATAATTTTAATACGTATATAAGAGAAATTGATGATTTTGGGACTTATAGTTTCATTAGTCTTCCCACCTAGACAAGGCTTGAGCCATTTGGACAAAACAGCATTTTTT
>JAQQPU010020837.1:4791-15170 GCA_029168905.1 Artemia sp. Kazakhstan ARC1039
CCCGACGGTATACCACCAACGCTATTTTGCTTTGCAGGATGTGCATAGCAAGTGAATTTATCTCTAGTATCCAAAGACTAGGGCCTAACTGACTTAAAAGATGCTCTTGTAAGCGAATAACATCATATTTTGACACAAGCTCATCAAGAACTGAAGACTTTTTAACGATCCCCCTGTTGATTTTTAGAGATAAGCATCTCATATTCACAATATGGTCGACTGTTGGCACTTTGATCATGAGGATTAAACTAAATCTTGGCTGGAAGTTTATTTGGAAATTTCACACTTTAACAGGTGTGGCTACCAGTCTTGCATAATACACAGGAAATACTAGCTGTGCAAACGTTTGAGCGGTTAGATACGTGATTGGTAGAACCCCATCGACCACACATAGCACCTGATTGGCTACTTATGGCTATGGGACCTACCTCGTGTCACTTAAAGCATTGACGGGGAAGGAAGAGAAATACCTGAACAGGTAGACGTTCATAACCAATGTGCATAGATTCTTTTAGAAAAAGTCAAGGTCATATACGAGTCTCAAACTACACTTTAAAGGCGCGGGAAGCACCACAGTAGCGTATCTGTGCTTTTGAAGATTAGTTGTTGAAGGTCAGAAAAGTCTAAGTATTGGGGGACTTGCTTAACGACGGTTGCGAAGACTCGTTCTTTCATAAAAGTACTTATAGATGGCTGAGCGGCTTTTCGATCGCTTGAGCGTCGTTATTCGATCGCTTGAGATCCGTAATGTCATTTGAAGCCTCTTTGCATATGCTGTCAATTCAATTCAATTCAATTTATTAAATACTACAATAATTACATAAATACACTTAAGCGCTAGAGGGCCCAAGAAGCATAGCTTGAGGAGGACCTCGTATCAATCTCCAAATCCATACAAAAAAAAAATCAGGGAAGAAAAAAAATACAACAAAATCTCGAAAATATAACCACAATACGAGAAAAATCAACAAAAACAAAAAAATAACTAAAAACAAACAACTGCTACAAAATACTCTTAGACTTAATTTTCTCCAGACTGAAAATTTCCTGTAATTTATTTAAATTCTAAACCATTAATAATAATAGTAAACAAAGGGGTTCTAATCTGATTCAACATAATAAGAGAAGAAAAAAGAAAAGAAAAAAACTAGATAAAGTAAAGCGGAAAAAATAGATAAAGCAAAATGAATAAACAAACAAAGAAAACGAAATTATTTCAAACCTTAGAGAATATTTTTCTGCAAAGGGAAGAAGAGTTTTTAATAAGAGAAAGTTCACTGGGAATAGAGTTCCAAAGAGCATTTGCTCTAGAAATTGGTGACCTCTGAGCTGCTGAGGATACCTTTTTAGGCAGCCGAAATTGGTTAACAAAGCTCCGAAGCAAAGTCTGGCACTTACGTGTTGATGCTCGATCGAAGTAAGATATGATGTTTGGTGGAAGCAAGAAATTGAAGGCTCGATGAGCTAGTTTTAGGCTCTGCTTCTTGATAACCACATCCGAGGCATCTAGACCTGTATCACTGTAAAGATCAGTTGTAGGATAGAGTCAGGGAAGGCAAAAAGTTGCCTTCGCCGCTCTATTCTGTGTTGTTCGGAGCTGCCGTAGGGAAGAATAGTTAGTATTTCCCCATACAGTGCAGTAATAAGAAAGATAAGGAAGGACAAATGTTTAGTAATAGGGTCAAATTCTGGCTAAGTATCTGGATAGATTATGGCCGTCGCAGAACTGGTATCGTAAACCAGATCTGTTTATCCATTAAACAGGTTTTTCAAAAGAGCCAGAGAAAAAAGCTACTATTTGTTCCAGTTTTTCTGAAAAGATTTTTAATAACCCAGGACTTTTGTGGAAAAATTTAACACATAAACAAAAACAAAAGTCAAACCAGTGATTTAATATCCCTCCGAACTATGGGAACAACATTTTTCCAAAGAGTTTTCAGAACCAGACACTCGAAAAGATATTTTCGAGTTTTCAGAACCAAAGTTACACTCGAAAAGATATTTTCGATAGGAGACAAATCAATGTTCACTATATCAGTTTTGGATGTTTATAATATAATTCGTAAAATTAAGAAACCTTTTTCAAGAGGTACAGATCACGTTTGCGCCAAACAACACCTATATGGAACCCCTTTTGTTTTTTACCATCTTGCCCTACTTTTCCAAACGGGTTTACAAAAGGAATAGTTCCTGCCTCGTTTTCAACTGGCCGTCTTACTCCTGTCCCTAAAAAGAATAAATCCCTAAATGAGTGCTCACCATACTAGCCAATAACGGTAGCTAAAGTTTTTTGTAGAATTTTTAAGAAGTTGATAATGCCTGAGTTGGTTGATAAATGTTATATGCCCCCACACCAATTTGGGTTCCAGAAAGGAATAGGTTGCGCTCATGCACTGACGGCATTGTCGTCAGTTTTGATTGATGCTGATAAATCTGTAGAGCCGCTTGTTCTAAGGAGCCATGATGTCAGTCATGCTTTTGATTCGATAATTCACGCGCATATCCTTACTGAATTGTATAAACGTGGGGTCAGTATTTGTATTATTCGTGCTTTGTGCAATATGCATAATCATTTAACTGTCATTGTTAATCTGCCTGATGCAATAATTACAAAGATAACCATACCTGTTCGTCGTGGAGTAAGGCAAGGCGCCCTTACATCCCCAATTGCGTTTAACAACTTTATTCTCGACGCAAAATCTCAAGTAGTTTCTTCTTGTATTCTAGAAGGGATAGATGTGTCTCTTATTGCTTATGCCGACGATCTCTTTAACCCCAGCCGAACGGTACTGGCATTTGAGAAAAAATTTTCCATTTTGAGTCAAGAGTATTCAAAAATAAATCTTAAATTTAACACTGAAAAGTCAAAAGTGGTACTATTCAACTGGGGCACAGTTCCCGAAGAATTTAATGTTGATCTTAAATGGAGTGTTGGTTGCTCCTAAATTGGAAATTAATTATCTTGGCCTCCAAATCGGTAACTCCCTTAAAGCAACTAAAAAGCTTCTCATTCGCCATTTCCAGCGCTGGACGTCCAGTGCCTACAGGGGCATAGTTTCCAATAAACCTTGTTTTAGTCGCCAGCTGCTAGCTAAATTATATAACTCATATGCACTCCCCAATTCTTTATACCTTGCTCCTTTTTGGCGTACATTTTTGGCAACGGAATCAAAGCCTCCGACGACTGTATTACCGGTATGCTAAATATCTTATTGGCCTCTCCCCCCCCTGGGCAAGCAATTCTCGGGCCAATAGGAAATACAGTTTATTTGACCCAAATGCTGCCATCGGCAGATGCATTGCAGCTTACAAAAGGGGAATAAATGGACACCCGTGGTGTTTCCTTTTGAAACAATAGGTCTTTCACGTCTACTGTTTTTGTGTTTTTTATATATACTGTATGATTGTTTGGTTTATTATTATGCTAGTGTGTTTATTCTACAAGTTTTATCTTTGTTTTTTTCGTGCTTGTCTATGTGCTTGTTACATTGGCTTGTGCTGTAATTTTTTTTTTGTTATGTATACTGTGTGATTGTTTGGTTAATTACCATGCCTGTGCGATTATTCTATGAATTTTAATTTCGTTTCATTTGTCATTATCCGTCTTTTTCTTTTTCTTTTCTTCTTCTTTTTTTATACTCCGTTCTTTATTGTATTTTCAACGGGTTATAAATAAATTCAATTCAATAGTAAAGAGAAAGCATTACATCGGGAGGAAGAAATTGATTGGCACGATGAAGCATAGACACTTGACGAGAAATTATAGAATGTGTATAGGAAATATTAGTTTGTAAAGAAAGAAAACAATCAACGTGCACACCAAGAAGTTTAACACAAGAGCACTGGGGAATTATATCAGTACTATAAAAACAAAGATTGTTGGGGAAGGTTCAGACATGTGGTATGGGGTTCAAAAATGAATAATGCTACTCTAAGAGCTATTCAACAGCATCCCGTTCTGCTCACACCAATCACACACATGGCTGAGCATGAGCTGAACCTTAGCAACAGCAGAGGGCAGATAATTAGCAACCACAAAAAATTACTATCGTCTGCAAACAAAACAATGTGGGAATCAAGGTTGGGAGATGGAGAAAGGTTATTAATATAAATAAGAAAGAGGAGTGGTCCCAAAACTGAACCATAAGGTACCCTTTTGGAAACTGAGGCTAGATCAGAATATTTCCCACCGTAACACACAAACTGTGATAAATTAGACCGGTAAAATTTAAACCATTCACAAGCAATTCCCCGAACTCCAAGTAGAGACAGTTTTCCCAGCATGACAAAATGATCTACCATGTTGAAAGCTTTATAAAAATCAAGAAACAGTCCTAGAACACAACGACCCTTGTCTAAGTTTACATGCACGAATTCTGTAATGTCAACTAGAGCACATGCAGTAGAGAGTTTAGGTCAGAAGCCATACTGGTGATCAGACAGAACAGAACCGCTTCCAGTTGAAGCACCAGTAGACAGGAACGAAAAAAGCCTCTTATGCACAACCTTTTCAAGTAATTTGAAGAAAATTTGGAGAAGTGATACAGGTCTATAATTTGACACTAAGCTGGGATCACCCATCTTAAAAAGAGGGATTACTTTTGCTATTTTAAATGAATCCGGGTATACACCTTTTGAAATAGATAGATTAAAAATATGGGTAAGAGGTTCAATAACGTAAGAAGAAACAGACTTAAGCACATGGTTTTTTAGTCCACGCACATCACCTGTGTTACTACTACTTAAAGAAGAAATAATATCACACATCTCTATGCTTGAACAAGGTGTTCCACAGGATTCGGCAATCGGACCCTTATTATTTTTGATTTTTGTGAATGATCTTCCCCAGTCTGTAAGTAAGAGATTCTGTAAAATTTGAACCAAAAGTCCAAAATTATGCTGAATCTAAAAATAAAACGGATTAGTGGTAGCAGAGTCTTAGAAACTCCAAAATTTTAATCTTATTTCAATATGCGAGATCCGGTAGAGAAGGGCTTAGCCAGCGGTTAGCGAAGTGGACTTGAAATCCTGAGAGCAGAGGTTCGAGTCCTGGTAACGCTGGTTATTTGGTTTGGAACGGGGGTCAATGGTTTAAATCTGTAAACTCAACCAGAGTTAACCCAGCTCTAAATGGGTACCGGGAGAAATCTGGGGGAAAACACTTTAAATACAGGATGATTTTCCCCGTAACAAAACTTATGGGATTAGAGGGCCAGACAAAAAACTCTTTCGCTTTTATGTTCCTTTTTTGTCTTGTAGAAAACGCTATGTTCAAATTGGTAACATGGGTTCTGATGAAAATTGTATGGAGTGTAGAGATTCACAGGGTTCGGTACTCTGGCCCTTATTATTTTTGATTTTTGTGAATGACCTTCCACAGTCTATAAGTGAACTGGAAACAAAATGAGTGAGATCGTCAAAAAGGATAATGCGGCTACAGTGCCTATATTTGCTGATGGTATTTCTTTAGTGTTGATCGCAAAGTCAGAGAGGTTGCCCCTAGAGAGTGTAAGAGAATCGCTAAATGAAGTTTCAAGATGGCTGAGAGTGAATCAGCTAAAGGTGACTCCCAATAGGATTACTTTTCTCCTTTTTTCTAGAACATCGAATTAATATCCATGGATACAGCATATGAAGATGGTATGATTGCACGGCAAAAGGTAGTAAAGTATCTTGGGATTATTATAGATGAGACTCTCAGCTTTCGATCCCATATTGAAACTTTAACCCGGATTTTTTCGCGTAATTTGGGGATTATTCGTAAACTTAAAAATATGTTTCCAACTAGTATACTTAGGCTTCTCTATTTTTTGTTAATCCATCCCTATATTTTATATTGTTCTTCTGTATGCTTGGGTACATTTTCTTCAATTGTTAATCCTGTGCGAATTATCCAAAACAAGTCTATTAGAGTATTATCTGGAAGATCAGAAAGAGAATTGGTTCGAGAAAGTTTATAAGGATCTTAGGATATTGCCGGCGGCGAGTCTTCATCATTTTTATATATTATTGTTTATGTATAAGTACATTGCGAACCAGCTTCCGGAGTGTCTTAACGGTTGGTTTTGCAGCCGATGGAATATACATAACCAAAATACTAGGGGCAAAAATTATTATTATACTCCACTTATAGTTTCTGCCAGGTCCAAGTTTTCTTTTATTATAAAGGGTATAAATTTAAGGAATAATTTGGATAATGATACGAAGAAGACAGAAAATTCTAGTGATTTTAAAGAAAAATTTAAAGAAAAAGTAGTAAGCAAGTATGAATTCTAGTTTTGTTTGCTTTGGAGGAAATTGGATTTAAATTAAGTTGTAATTTTTTGGNTTCATATTAGCCACCTAGTTGGCTAGACAATTTTTTCTATATATAATTTTTGGCTAAGGTTTTTTTCTCTATATATAAACTGTACTATTTTCAATTAGCCATCTGGTGGTTGAGATGTATGCGTTTTTTTTACCTGATTCACCTCACGTCAACCATTTGGTTTTGGGTGTTTCATATTAGTTTTTGTATGTAAATAATTGTTAAAGTTAAATAAATATTTCGATATCAATACCACGCCTTACACTTCCGACCGAAGGCAGTGAATCAGGAGATTGGTAACTGCGCCATGCCAAAAATATAGCACGTGAAAGTTTTTTAAGTTAAGTAGAGAAGGTGCATATTAGAGTAGCATAATTTATAATTTTGCAAGAGAAGTCTCGTAATGATACGTCTAGTAATTAAATTAAGCTAAAGCCACATCAAAATCTGAAATCGATCCGCGAATTTGAAAAAATAGAGGATTCGGTTGAATTTCGCGATATATTTTATTCCTTCCTTCTTCCAGAAACCCAAGTGAATTTTTCAGAACAAATATGGTAAATGCGAATTTTGTTAATTCGAATTTTCGTAATTTCGCCATGTCGGCCCAATTTAACTAATAAAGCAAAACCAGTTTCTAGCCTAAAATAAGTAATTTGCTTACAGGAATTTAGTACTTTTGCTATTGTCTGATCCGCTTTAATTTCGATCTTTCGCCAACAAAGTTGAACAGTGAGATATAAAATAAAATGAAATATTCTTATCTTGGAATCGTTGATCTAAGCTTTAATTTTCATTAGCATTTTAAAACAAAAATAACTATTGAAGGTATTCCCTTCTTCATTTTTGAGCATGTGAATTTCGAAACAAATTTAAACTGTTCAGGTTTTTCAATACTAACATAGATCCACGCAGTTCAGATATTTTGTTAATACATGAGATTATTAGGTCGCTTTATGAAGGATGAAATATTTTACAGAAAAGAACACTTTTTAATCCCCCAAATTCAAAATAAATTGGTGCTTCGTGGCATTTTGAGTTACTTGAAAAATAGTAACTGAAAATCTTTAATCCTAAGGATAAAATTTAAAAAATAACGAAAATTTTTAGTGATATATGTTGGAAACTAGAAGACAGAGATGGGACTACCAAGGGAAAGGCAAATTATGGCTAATGACGAGATATAGATCTTAAAAATGTAGTCTTAATAAAAGTAAAATAGAATCTGGAAAGGGGAAAATTTTTATCGCTGCGAGACACTTTAAATTAATTGTCAAAGTATAGCGCAAGAAATAAAGCAGACTGCTGAAAATGGAGGTGAATGGAGCTCGTCCGGAATGATGCAGACCATGTCTGCTGACCAGGTACCTCTGGATACGGGGTCTCCTCTAACTATACGCTTGATCAGGGTGGCCTCAACCTCATGAGGTGGGTGGAGCCCACCCCGGGATTCTCAGTATCCAGGTAAATCCTGGCTCTATTCGGCATCCAGGCCTAGGGTCGGTTGGGCTTGCAACCGTCCACCCGAGACCCATTGCAACGAATAGCTTAGCAACTGCCTCGGATGACCAACCTGCTTTTATCCTATCACGACCCTTGCTTACCCCTGGACAGAGAAATGACCAGCGTTTGAATCTTCTTGACCAAGGTGGCTTCCGAATTGCCACCTGGAATGTATTGACATTAAATTTTCGCGGAGCTAAGACACTTCTGGCGATGGAACTGAAGTGATTTCACATCTCTATTGCTGGAATAACAGAAACCCACCTAGTCGGGAATGGAAATGATCCCATAGGTGAGGGATACCACCTTCTCTGGTCTGGCCAGACAACCACCAGAAGAAATGAAGTCGGACTAGTTCTTGATGACAAATCCAAGAAGGGTCTACTGCCATTCACTCCCGTCTCGGACAGAATTGCTAATGCTC
Source organism: Artemia sp. Kazakhstan ARC1039 (assembly GCA_029168905.1). Lineage (NCBI taxonomy): Eukaryota > Metazoa > Arthropoda > Branchiopoda > Anostraca > Artemiidae > Artemia > Artemia sp. Kazakhstan ARC1039. The sequence goes on from JAQQPU010020837.1 coordinate 13,026, forward strand.
GACTCAATCACAAGCAAGGAAAAATAACGGTCCTTGTTTGTTATGCCCCGACAAACGAAGCCGACACAAAAACAATGGACACTTTCTACTCTGCCCTGACGAATGAATTGTCTAAGATATCCCCGCACTATATTGTCATTCTCTTGGGTAACCTTAATGCAACTGTGAGAGACAACCACAACTTATGGTGACTAGTCATTGGACCAGTTATTACGGATTCCCTAAATGACAATGGTCTAAGGCTTCTACAACTCTGTAGCATGCACAACCTTGTAATTACGAATACCATGTTTGCAAGGAAGGACATTCACAAATATACATGGTACAGCAACAACGGCCATACCAAAAAAATTATCGATTACATCATCGTGTCACAGAGATGGAGGTCTTCGATCAGTAACTGCAGTACGTATAGGGCAGCTGAGATTGGCAACACTGACCATCGCCTCGTCGTCGCTAACATGCGACTAAGGCTAAAAAGCCCATCGCTCAGAACCAAGACTAGTCAAGATCGATGTTTCTCGCCTCTGCAATCAGAAGATACGGTCGAAATATGGCAATGATGTCTCGAACCGCTTCGACACACTCCTGCCATTTGAAAGTTGTGAGGACGCATGGCTCTCGTTCAAAAATAATGTCCTGGAATCAGCGACAGCAGATGTTGGACGGAAAAAGCGCGCTAATAAAGCGTGGATTCAGTCAAATACGCTTGACGTCATAGAGCAAAGACGCAAGGCGAGGTTACTCGGTGACATGCCAACCTATAGAAGCCTTAATGGTGTCCGTAACAAACTGAAACAGCGAGACAAGAAGCTGTTTGTGGAAAGGAAGGCACATGAGCTAGAGGGTGCAGCCACGAAAGGTGACGTTGCCAGTCTCTATAAGCATTTCCGTGATCTAACAGGCAACATAGCCCCCTTGGTTGCATCTATTGTCTCTGTGGATGGCCAGCCGCTCAGTGACGAAGCTGCTCAGGTCAGTCGATGGAAAGACCACCTCTTGGGCCTCCTCAACGCCGAAGCCGTAGCGTAGACTGACCAGGAACTCATCAGCCTAGCAGCCAGCACCCAGGAACTGCTGACAAGTGACACAGAAACTCATTTCACGTCATCAGAAATCTACACAGCAGTAAAACGTTTGAAGAACAACAAAGCGGCAGGCGTATGTGGAATATCTGCTGAGCTCCTGAAGTATGCCGGACCGGCGATGGTACTTTGGCTCCATATGCTGTTTTCTGGGGTTTGACGCACAGAATGGATCCCGAAGGACTGGCGGGCTGGTATAATCTTGCCCTTATGGAAGAGAAAGGGGAGCAAGAGCATCTGTTCGAACTACAGACGCATAACGCTATTTTCAGTGCCTGGAAAGCTCCTTGCTATGACCCTGCTGGATAGATGCACGAGTATCCTCAGAAGAAAGAGGAGAGTCCAGCAGGCGGGGTTTATGCCCGGGAGATCCACTGTCGGACAAATCTTTACCATGCGCCAGTTAATTGAGAAGATGAAGGAATTCAGGAGGAAAGCATATGTAGCCTTTGAGGACTTCAAGGCTGCGTTTGACTCGGTGGATCGCAACTCGCTCTGGCTGATACTTCGATCAAATGGTCTACCAGACAAATACTGCAAGTTGTTTGAAAAGCTTTACGAAGGGACCGTGGGTTGCGTCCAAGTCAACGGCAAACGGAGCACGACACTCGGCATCAAAACCGGTGTACGACATGGGTGTGCCACCGCCCCAAAACTGTTCAATTGCGTGATAGACCATGTCATGACACAACCAACAAATCGCCTGCCCTATGGTCTGCAGTTTGGAGATTGCGTTTTGACGGACGCTGACTTCGCAGATGATCTTGGTCTCGTTGCTGCTTCGATCGACCAGTTGACTGACCCTCTGGAAGTCCTGCAGGAAGAGGCAGCAAAAGAGGGGCTGGAAATAAACTGGCGTAAGACGAAGATAATGGCAATTGAGCCCCCAAGCCCTGTTTCGCCCCCTTGAGAACATAACTGTTTGCGGAGCTCCTGTTGAAGTTGTAAAAAACTTCACTTATCTTGGCTCCGTGCTGTCTAATGACGGCTCTATAGAAGAAGAGGTGTGCAGCCGAGTTTCAAAAGCCTCGTCTATCGTCGGAAGGATCAACAATCTCTG
>JAQQPU010020838.1:4328-15170 GCA_029168905.1 Artemia sp. Kazakhstan ARC1039
GGGTTAGTTACCCTCCAATCACCTCCGACTATTAAAAAGGGCATTAGCCCTTTCAATTTCCAGTCGAATGAGCCCTTTTTTAAATTTCTACGACAAAGCTTTCTATAAAAACCTTATATACCCCAGGGCATAACTTACAACCCTTGCCCTGAGGGCTGTGAGGGGGTTGTCATCCTCAAAGACATAATTTCCAGACCTTTCAACTACGTTGAAAAAAATGGTTATACCAAAATTATGATTGGATGTGTCTGGGGAAATGGTGGGCGTGAGAGGGGGGTTACTTGCCCTCCAGTCACTTTCGACTATTAAAAAGGGCACTAGCCGTTTCAATTTCCAATCGAATGATTCCTTTTTGAATTTTCTACGACAACGCTTTCTATACAAAAACCTTATATGCCCTTAGGTCATAACTTACAACCCTTGCCCTGAGGGCTGTGGGGGGGGGGGGTTGTCATCCTCAAAGACCTAATTTCCAGAACTTTCAACTACGTTGAACAAAATGGCTATGTTAAAATTTTGATTGGATGTGTTTGGGAGAAAGGTGGGCGTGAGAGGTGGGTTAGTTGCCCTCCAATCACTTTCGACAATTAAATAGGGCACAAGCCACTCCAATTTCCAATCGAATGAGCCTCTTTCGAAGTTTCTACGACAACTCCTTCAATACGAAATGTCGTGGTCTAAAGGAAACAAAAATAATACATTGTGCCAACATCGTTCTTTACTTAGGCAGCGCGATCGCGCTTCCTATGATGCAGCGACAATCTGTATTCTGTAAGATAGGAAGCTATAAATCCACTTGGCAACTTCATTGTCTATCTGATATTCTGACAGCTTGGTAGCGGTGAGACATTTTATCAAAGACCTTAGCTTGATCCAGTAGGAACACGTCGACTGGAAAACCCTGCTCCAGCAGATCAGTTACAGATTCATAACCTAGTATTAGATTTGTTTCAATAGACATGCCTTTCGTGAAGCCATACTGACCACCAAAAAGAAGGCCAATCTTGGTCATATGCGCTAGGATTGCATCATTGACTATCCCTTCAATAATTCTGGCCGTAACCGCGGTCAGGCTAATAGGTCGATAACTCAGACTGGGTTTTAGGTCCTTTCTTGAATATCGGAGTAATTATGGCTGTCCGCCAATCTGCAGATACGCTACTAGTCTGAAGAGACAGCTTGAATAGCAAACAGAGCGGCTCAGCTACTATATCTGCAAGTTTATTAAGGAGCCTGGGATATATACCATCTGGGCCTTTAGCTTTGTTGGGGTCTAGTTTACTCAACCTCTTCTTAATCTTGCCCACTTAAATACTTACCTTAAATACTTTAACCATATACAAAACCAGCAATTTTAAATGCACTGATTGCCAACAGTAGAGTTTAATCACGGATATTTTGTTCCAGTTTAAACCTTGAAAAAACAGTTTTCCAAGTTTGCAGTCAGCTGCTGTGAATTTCCAACCACACGCTGATCCCAACTATTTAAATCTCTATTCATCTCAACTAAGATATGAACCTACAATCAATGCTTGTAATAGATACATTTTGGTTAAACTAATTGTCTGAGTTGTATTGAACAGTATTGCCTGAGCACTGGGGGCCAGTGTTGCCACTTGACCGATACCAAAAGCGGTGCCGGCCGATGAAAAAAGCGGTGTTTTGCGGTATCCTTTTACCGAAACACGGTATAATTTATGGTATATTTTGATACTCGTAATGCAAATACGTCGTCACTAGTTTCAACAAAAAAAATTGCTTTTTAAAAGCAATTAATTCCTTGCTACTTTTCTAGCAAATGGATTCTATTCTTTATTATTTTTTTTAAGTGGTCTATTTTACCATGGACTTCGAACAAGAAAGGTAGAATAAAAACGAAAAGAGGCATCCCCCAGATACCCACCCCACATAAAAAAGTGAAAAATAGTCCCCAAAGATAAATTCGTATCTTTTTCCCATTTTCCCATCTTAACTAAGATATGAACCTACTATCAATGCTTGTAATAGATACATTTTGGTCAAACTAATTGTCTGAGCTGTATTGAACAGTATTGCCTGAGCACTGGGGGCCAGTGTTGCCACTTGACCGATACCAAAAGCGGTGCCGGCCGATGAAAAAAGCGGTGTTTTTGCGGAATCCTTTTACCGAAACACGGTATAATTTATGGTATATTTTGATACCCGTAATGCAAATACGTCGTCACTAGTTTCAACAAAAAAATTTCTTTTAAAAGCAATTAATTCCTTGCTACTTTTCTAGCAAATGGATTCTATTCTTTATTATTTTTTTTAAGTGGTGTATTTTACCATGGACTTCGAACAAGAAAGGTAGAATGAAAATGAAAAGAGGCATCCCCCAGATACCCACCCCACATAAAAAATTGAAAAATAGTCCCCAATGACTTTCTTTTCCCATTCGTACCTTTTCCCCATTTTCTGGCATTATCACCCGTTCTTCATCACTAATAGCTCATCCAGACCATCCGTTCTCTAGAAAATTGGAAGCAGGATAATCTACTCTTTGTGTTTGGGGAAATGGTGGGCGTGAGAGGGGGGTTAGTTGCCCTTCAATCACTTTCAACTATTAAAAAGGGCACTCGCCCTTTCAATTTCTAATCGAATGGGCCCTTTTTGAAGCTTCTACAACAACGATTTCTATTTAAAAAAAACATTATATGGCCCTTAGGGCATAACGTACAACCCTTACCCTGAGGGTTGTGAGGGGGTTGTCATCCTCAAAGACCTAATTCCCAGAAATTTTCTACTATGTTGAAAAAAAATGGTTAGCTCAAAATTTGATCGGATGTGTTTGGGGAAATGGTGGGCATGAGAAGGGGGTTAGTTGCTCTCCAATCTCTTTCTACTATGAAAAAGGGCACTAGCCCTTTCAATTTCCAATTGAATGAGCCCTTTTTGAAGATTTCACAACAACCTTTCCTATAAAAACTTTATATGCCCCCAGGGCATAACTTACAACCCTTGCCCTGAGGGATGTAGGGGGAGGGGGTTGTCATCCTGAAAGACCTAATTTCCAGAACTTTAAACTACGTTGAACAAAATAGGTATCTGATAATTTTGTTTGGATGTGTTTGGGGAAATGGTGGGCGTGAGAGGGGGGTTAGTTGCCCTCCAATCACTTTCGACTATTGAAAAGGGCACTAGCCCTTTAAATTTCCAATCGAATGAGCCCTTTTTGAATTTTCTACAACAACGCTTTCCATAAAAACCTTATATCTCCCCAGGGCTTAACTTCCAACCCTTGCCCTGAGGACTGTGGGGGGTTGTCATCCTCAAAGAGCTAATTTCCAGAACTTTCAGCTATGTTGGAAAAAACAGCTATTTCAAAATTGTTATTGGATGTGTTTGAGGAAATGGTGGGCATGAGAGAGGGGTTAAGCTGCCCTCCAATCACTTTCTAGTATTATAAAGGGCATAGCCATTTTGATTTCCTATCAAATGAGCCATTTTTGAAGTTTCTATGACAACCCTTTCTATAAAAACCTTATATGCACCCAGGGCATAATTTACAACCCTTACTCTGAAGGCTGGGGGGGTGTCATCCTACAAGGCCTAATTTCCAGATTTTTCTACTACGTTGAACAAAATGGCTATCTCAAAATTTTGATTGGACATGTTTGGAGAAACGGTGGGTGTGAGTGGGGGGTTAGTTAACTTACAACTTTTGCCCTAAGGGGTGTTGGGGGTTTGTCATCCTCAAAGACATAATTTCTAGAACTTTCAACAATGTCAAACAAAATGGCTATCTGAAAATGTGGATTGGATGTGTTTGGGGAAATGGTGGGCATGAGAGGAGGATTAGTTGCTCTCTGATTTCCAATCAAATGAGCCCTTTTTCAAGTTTCTACAACAATGCTTCTATAAAAACCTTATATGCCCCCAGGGCATAACTTACATCCCTTGCCCCAAGGGCTCAGAGGGGATTATCATGTTCAAAGACCTAATTTGCAGAACTTTCAACTACATTGAACAAAAAGGATATCTCAAAATTTTGATTGCTTGTGTTTGGGGAAATGGTGGGCGTGAGAGGGGGGTTAGTTGCCCTCCAATCACTTTTGACTATTAAAAAGGGCACTAGCTCTTTGAATTATCAATTGAATGAACCATTTTTGAAGTTTTTACAGCAATGCTTTCTAAAAAAACTTATATGCCTCAGGACATAACTTACAACCCTTGCCCTGAGGGCTGGGGGGAGTGTCCTCCTCAAAGACATAATTTCCAGATCTTTCAAATATGTTGAACAAAATGGCAATGCCAAAATTTTTATTGGATATGTCTGGGGCAATGGTGGGCATGGAACGGGTGTTAGTTGCCTTCCAATGACTTTTGGCTATTAAAAAGAGCACATGCCCTTCCAATTTCCAATCTAATGAGCCCTTTTCGAAGGTTCTACAACAACTCCTTCAATACAAAGTGCCCTGGTCTAAACAAAGAAAGAAACAAATAAATAATACATTGTGCCAACATTGTTCTTTACTTAGGCAGTGCTATTGCACAGCCTATGATACAAGGTTTTTGTGGTAGGGGTGGTTGTATGAACTTTGGAGAGGGCTTAATCGATTGGAAATTTGAAACTTCCAGTTTTTTTACGAGTCAAAAGCAATCAATAGGCAGGTAACCGATGCCCCACTTCCCCGAAGGGCATCTAGTCAAAATTTTAAGATAGCCATTTTGTTCAAAATTGTTCAAAGGCCAAATGATTCTGAGCTATGCAACTTGCTTATTGTTACTTTGATACTTTGTCTACGTTGATTTAGTGATTTATTTGGCAACTTTGATTTATGGTGCAATGGCTGTAAGTTATGCAAGTTCCTTATTGTTACTTTTATACTTTGTTTACTGTGATACCTTGTTTACTTTGATTCTTTCTTTACTTTGATTCTTTGTTACTTTGATGAAAGTTAGATGTTGAAAAAAAAATTATTTTGAAAGGGATTTTTTTTTACTTGAAACTTCTTGCAATAAAAAATGGACAAAAATTAATTTAAAAAAAAAACTTTCCAAAAAAGAAGTTTTTCAAAGAAAAGTAAAGGCTATATTAAACTTAAGATTAGCAGATACAAGTGACTATTAAAATTCAAACTCAAAATGACCACAAATTATTATTAAGTAAAGAATGAAACTCAAAATGAACAGAAATTAAGTAAACAATCATAGCAAAAAACATACAACAGGTATTAATATAAAAATTAATTTTAAATTGAGTAAAGCTTAAATTGAATATGCAAATCAAGCTTAAAACGAACAAAAATAGTTTTCTATTGAAATATAAATGAAACCCAAAACAAACAGAAATTAAATAAACAATCACAGCAAACAAACTTAAAATAGGTACTAATTTAAAGGAATAAATAAATCTTAAAACTAGTGAAACTTAAATTGAATATGCAAATCAAGTTTGAAACAAACAAAAATCACTACAAACAAGAGTTTGGGTATTGCCTCCTTTTTTCTCCATAAAAGCCCAAAACCTACTGCTTCATTGGCACTTAACTGAAAACAAATTACAAGAAAAATACTTTCTTTTATACTTATTATGACATTGAAAATAAGCATAAAAATTACAGTAAAATTAACTTTGAAACTGAGGAGATTTCAGCAATTAATATCATTATATCAAACATTCAGTTTAGTTTTATTAGTTCTTTCAAAAGCTGTTGACAACAAATATACTTTCACTACAAACAAGAGTTTCAATACTGCCACCTTCCCTAACTGTATAAGTCTAAAGGATACTGCATCATTGGTGCTTATCTGAAAACATCTTACATTGCAAGTATTTATTTGTTCTTTCATAAAATCTTCAAGACACATATAGTTTTCAGTAAAGTGCCAATGATGTAGTAGGTTTTAGACTTTTACAGTGAGAGAAGGAGGTGATAGCCAAACTCTTGTTTGCAGTTATTTTTATTCGATTCAAACTTGATTTGCATATTCAATTTAAGTTTCACTTGTTTTAAGATTCATTTACATTAGTACCTATTGTAAGTTTGTTTGCTATGATTGTTTATTGTATTTCTGTTTGTTTTGGGTTTCTTTTTTACTTCAATAACAAAATATTTTTGTTTGTTTTAAGCTTGATTCCCATATTCAATTCAAGCGTTACTTGTTTTAACATTTATTTGTTCATTTATATTAGTACCTGTTGCATGTTTTTTTGCAATGATTGTTTGTTTAAATTCTGTTTGTTTTGGGTTTAATTTATTCTTTAATAACAATTTCTGGTTATTTTGAGTTTGAATTTGGAAAAATTCTGGTTTAGCAACTTTTTACTATCTTGGAAAGGGGTTAGGTTAGGAAAATGAAACTTTCAGTAATGAATACAGGGCCAAAAACATACTCTGGGAAGGTATTGTCAGCTTCTATGTTAACTCTCTTCTGATTTATAAGTCTTAAAAATTTGCCCACTTGACAGGTCTATATCTATTGAAATTTTGAGAAAACAACATTTTACCTCAATTTTCAGTTATTGGTTTCTTTTTCTCTGCTTTTAGTTCCTAAAATACAATTCCAATTATTTGACAGGAATTTTATGCCATGTCAATGTTTTTTTTCTTCTAAATTTGGGAAATGTATTTGCAGACCTTTGAAACCTCATAAATTGAGATTAAGGAAATTTGTGAAGCTGGAAACAGTTTTTTTGCACTTCATTTAAGCAGATAATCCATTTTTCAAAATTTCACTTATATAATAGACTACAAAGATTTTTAAAGGTCATTAAAGGTCAGGTCCCTCTAGAGGGAGAGAAGTGAAGATAGGTGCTTCAAAATACCTTCCCAGGAAATGCTTGAGTCTGTAGATCCATCCCTGAAAGTTTCATTTTCCTAACCTAAACCCTTTCCAAGATAGCAATAAGTAGCTAAACTAGAATTTTAACTTGAACTTTGGTATAAATTTAGGACCAGTCCCCATCATAAGGAGACATGTTAACAAAATGATTCTTACTTCAGAATATGCATAATTATCCTAGTTAACATATTTTTTAAGGGGAGCACCTTTATCTGCACTTCTTTCCTTTTTTTCCTTCTTTCCAAAAAAAAAAAATATGAAAAAATCCATGCTTCTGATAAATGTTTTCTCTGTTTTTCAAATTTGTGCTAAATGATATGCCATCCTATACTTTTTTATAGATGGCATTCGTCCTGGCTGTTCCTAATTTCTTAAAAGAAATTCATGAATTTCTTAGAACCTATACATTAAAAGAGTACATACCCCCACCCCCTAATGTGCAAATATATACCCAAAATTGCATTCTGAATCTAAATATAACCTGCATTTGCCTCACAAATGAACTTTACCCCCACTCCTATGATGTGCAAGTATATACCCTGATTTGGATATATTTAGGGGTTGGGGTAAAGTTCATTTGTGATGCAAATGAAGGAAAATGATTATGCATATTATGAAGTATTATGAATCTTAAGTTTAATATGGCCTTTACTTTTCTTTGAAAAACTTCTGGTAAAATTCTACTCTAGCTACCTTTGGCTATCTTGGAAAGGGGTTAGGTTAGGAAAATGAAACTTTCAGGGATGGGTCTACAGGCAAAAATTATGTCCCAAAAATGTCCCAGGAAGGTATTTTGAAGTACCTACCTCCACTCCTTCTCCCTGTAGAGGATCCTCACCATTGATGACCTTTAAAAATCTGTATGCTATAAAAGTGAAACCTTACAAAATAGATCTTCTGCTTAAATGAAGTACAACAAAATTGTTTTCAGCTTCACAACTTTGCTCAAATCTAATTTATAAGGCTATAAAGATATGCAAATACATTCCCTATATTTTGAAAAAAATATTGATATGGCTTGGATAATTTGGCTTAAATAACAGGAATTGCATTTTTAGAATTAAAGCCAGAGAAAAAGAAAATGATAACTGAGAATTAAGGTAAAATGTTGTTTTGTCAAAATTTCAATAAATTGACCTGTCATGTAGGCAAATTCCAGAGCCCTCAAGAGGGAGAAGGAGTGAAGGTAGGTACTTCAAAATACCTTCTCAGGACATACTTTAGCCTGTAGACCCATCCCTGAAAGTTTTATTTTCCTAACATAACCCCTTTCCAGGATAGCCAAAAGTAGCTAAAGTAGAACTTTAGCTACTTCTTTTTTGGAAAGTTTTTTGGTAAATTTGCAGGTGGCACAATAATTTAGCTAGGATGAAAGTGAATACATCATTTGATGCCTTTTTTATGCTCTTTCATAATTCAATAATCACTTCTGTTGCAAATTGCATCTTGGGCCCTTAAACGGGCCCCAAAGGTATTTCATTTTTTAACCCCAGAAAGAAGTTATCAACAGTAGTTATGTTATTAAAAAGTTGTTAAAAACATATCATTCATTTATATATAAGTTGTTCAAGAGTAGTATATTCTGATAATGCTTATTTATAACAATTCAAACCTCATTTATTGGGCCACACATATATTAACTGTTTTCCTAACATTTCAAGTTTTTCAGCTGCCATTGACAAAAATAGCACTGAATTTTGCAATTCAAAACTTTGCTGTCAACATTTCAGGGTAGCCTATAGGCTATTCCACTTCAGGGTATATATTTGCACATTAGAGGGGTAGGGATGGGTAAATTTCATGGTAACTTTGCAGTGGACCATATAATTTAGCTAGGATGAAATTAAAAATGAACATCATTTGATATTTTTTTTTATGCTCTTTCATAATTCATATAAAATACCTTTGGGGCCCCTTTAAGGATTCAAAATGCAATTTGCAACAGAAGCAATTATTGAATTATGAAAGAACATAAAAAAGGCATCAAATTCACTTTCATTCTAGTTAAATTATTGTGCCACCTGCTAAATTTACCATTTTTTTTAATTAATTTAATGGCAAACAATAAACCAATGGCAGGAAAAAGAGGCACAATATAAAAATTGACTGATTATATAATTTGGGTTATACATTTGCCTATTAGGAGGTGGACACTAATGTTTAATGGTCTGTATTTAGGAGTGATAGGCTATAAATAGGCTATGGTAGCCTAGCTATTTTGATATGCTTTAAAGTAGTTTCCAGAATTTTCCTTATGGAGATACAAACTAAAATAATACCAAATATATTCATAATTTCATTCATAATGTTAGACATACCCTTAGACAGTCTATTCCAAGAAGTCATCTGAAATTTTTCTTATTAAAAAAAACAATACCAGTAGTTCTTTGAAAAAGTTGCGAAGAAAGAGACATCTATGAAAATAAGCTAATTTAGGGCCAATTGCACTGACAAACCGAATTGTAAAATCGTGATCTCGATTGCAAATTTGACGTTTCGCCGACAATTACATCATGAAAATAGTGTTCCACTAACAATCGCGATTCTAAGTTTATAATATAGATTTTGAATTCGAAAAACTATTCTCAAAATGAAGATTCTGGATTTCAATTGTTGAATTTGTCTGTATATCAAACTTTGTTTTGCCACAAGTTGCAGCTCGACAATCCAGTTTTATAAACGTTTTTATTCCACTGACAATTCTCACTTACGTTTTAATAATCTGTTTTGTCAGTAGAAAGGGTGAGATAATGGACGAATAAAGTGATTGGACCAAATCATGCCCCGCGTTACCCATCAAAATTAAGAAGAAAAGACTTTGGAGTTTAAAGCAAATCGTTTTTGACGATAAAGGAGGAATTGTAAATAATTCAAACGATTTAAGACATATTTATTTTAAGCTTGCATTCCTGGATGAAATTTAATAATGTTTTTATTATTGTATAATATATACTTTGTAATATAGAAAACTGATATCTGTTAAAGTCCATGACAAATTTATCAAATTTAATCGTGATAATTGTACATTAGAGATATTTTGCACTACGCACCTGAACTAGTTTATGGTTGTCAACTAATATGCAGGTATGTTCTATTTAAAATTGAATATATAGAAAGATCCCCGCAAAAATCCAATCGGGCCCCATACTTATTTGATCGGGGCCTTTCAGTGGAAACCACTATTATTGTTTTATAAGAGCTGCATTCTACTAATAAGCGAGATTATTCAGAGATGATTTAGGATTATCAATGAAAGAAAGAAGTTTATTTAAATGGATTGCAAAACTGCAAGCTCCGAGCCAGCGAAATTTATTTTCCCTTAAACAGACCTGCAAAACACTCAATCCCAATCATCAATTTTTTTTTTAAAGCAAATTCGTCAAACGAGATGATGAATCACAATCTCTAAAGAAAATATTCATGATTTAGATTGTTAGTGTAACAACGACTTTGAAATCTAGGTTGTTATTTTACAGCTTAATTTTCAGTACACAAGACCTAAGAAGGAAAGCCATAATTATATTTTCATATGCACTCTTCTGAGGAAATTTTTTCATCAAACACAAAATGTGCTCTGCTATCACTTGCACTACGTCTCAGCAGAAATTTTTTTCGCTCTCTTTGAATTATAACAGGAAGATTTTTCTATCGGCTCAGACAAAATAAACCCCTGTACAATAACGTAAACAAAATCTAGATCGCTCACATCCGATCAGAGGCTGACGAGGATTAGAACCAAAACGAATATTATGATGATGGACACGGTCAGTAGGAAACAGATCGAAAGAATGCATCATTGAAGACAGACTATTTTTGAAGTAACATCCCAACAAAACTATCCAAAAAAACTGAAGAAATTGAGAGAAAGGCTAGATATTAAGAAATTTATAGGCACTCTTCGTGGGAGACTAATCTGGCAATGACGAGGGAGATGGAACAAACTCTTTTAGAACACGAATTCCCTTATTTTGTAGCCTCTGTAGAGGAGCCAGATGACTAATGAAGGCGTTCAAGTATACGAGGGGACAATAACTA
>JAQQPU010020839.1:0-15170 GCA_029168905.1 Artemia sp. Kazakhstan ARC1039
ATACGTAATATGGTTCGTGGTCGACGAAACAACGATCAAAAGGTAACTATAATTTTCGTAAACGAAGCTGGGATGAAAATTGCCTGGGATCTATGGTGAGTACTCTTCGTCGGTTGAGGTATGATTAAAATAGATGCTACTAGGTTGTATCTGCACTGGACAACGCATTGTAATGATTGATTTCCAATATGTCAATCCACTTCCTGTAATAGAAATAACGAGGCAGAATCACACGTTCTTTGAAATCAAGTTGTCATAATACATAATAAGCAATATTTAATGGTTAACGTTACGCTACAAGGCAATATTAAGCAAATGCTAATGTTAATGCACATGTATTGATGTAAAAAAATGAGATTGTTACTTTAAATAAGGTTTCTTATTATTTTCCTTAGTATACGTTATTACACACACTTTATCTTAATCTTCTTCAACCCTTATTTAATTCTCCTTCAGTTTTAAAACAATCCTTTAAACATAAGTTACTCTATATTGTTAAATTCTAGGTCTCAGTTTGCAACATATTTCATGCCTTCATTGTTCACGCACGTCCGTGCTGTTTAAGAAACGCATGTTGCAGCGTCATAGCCACACGGTTTTACGTAAACGACACTTACAATGAGGGAACAAGACATAGCAAGGACGAGTGGAGACCTCTATACCCACTCGTTTTCTAATGTCTTCCCTATTTGTTGGCTTAGTCGTTCTCATGGGGTTCCGGGCTTAACTTCTGCATTTCAGCCGTTTCCCCGTGTTCTTCCTTTGGGTTTTACCTTCTTAGTCTCAGGATTTTTTCATAATTAAAAGTCAGTAAGATTCTCATGGTCAGGGAAATCGCAAATACGAAACATACAGTGAGTAGTATGTTCCACCAGAAGTTGGTTGAGAATAATCCGTATCTATTATCCACATACGTTAATCGCTGGTCCTCATTTGTAAATAGGGGAATCTGGGAGTCTAATGCTTCTCTTATTTTTGTAAGCCTTAATGTCCCTTTATTATTTTCTATTTTGGACAATATCGAGGTTTTCATTTCCTCACTCTCTATATTGGGAATAGTGTACGACAGGTTAATTGCCTTAAAACTGATTATTTTGGGACTTATTATATTTGCGCTCCTGGTAATTAACGGCGTTCGAACAGTTGACTCTTTAGTTACGAGTCGACATCCTTGTTTTATGGTTATCGTACCCACATCTTGTAACAGTAATTCTTTTCTGTAACTTGGATTTATTCTTTCTGTATTATTATAGCAAGACAAAGTTCCAACAGTTTCTCTTGGAACAGAAAATAACCAAAGGTCATTTCTAAGGTGTATGAATATTTCTCGTTTAGTACTTCCTATCACGGCTTCTTTCATCTGGACTGGATAGATCGTATTGGAATGGTACGGGTAGACTTTTTATATTAAAGGAAATTATTCGAATTAATTATATGCAATGTTACTTTTTAATTAGAGTTTGTTTTCGGGAACTGATATATATTGAACAGACGATATCAGACGGTTTTGATTCATGCGAAGCCTTGATATGTGTTGAACAAAATTTTTCTACAGCATTTTTATAGTAGTATGATCTTTACTTGTGAGCTAAAAGTTTTTAAATTATTATTCCTTTATGATGCCTATCCATAAAAATCTTTTTTTTGTATTTTTAAGGGTATTTTAATATGTCCGGTTTCTTAACCGTTCTACCTGACTGTGTCGTTACTTTTTCTTCTGTTTCTTGCGGTTTTTTCTTTCGGTTTTGCTAGGGATATAAGATCTAATTTTTTATATTGTTTCTTGAAAAATTCTTGTCCTTTTAGTTTTGTTTCTTTCGCGTGCGCGGCCGCTGAAGTCGGTTTTGATTTCCCTATTTCTTTAACTACCATATGGTCTGATTCACCGTCAGACTCTTCGGAACTGGTTTCCGATGATTCCGCATTAGAACTTTTAGAAGTTACACCTAGCATTTTTGAGGTATCAACTCCCCTTCCTTCGTAAATTTCTACTCCTCTGGAAGTAGAAGGTTTATTCTCTAAGTCCTCGCTTTGAGTTTTCAACTCGGAAGATTTAAAAGATTCTTGAGAGCTTTGAGAGGAATCAAAAGTTTTTGCGGGGTTCCTCCACTGCTTAAATGCCATGTCTTCGGGGGGATGGGACATTCTTTGCACTAGTGTTTCCCTCCATGAAGTCCATTGTTTAGGCTTGACTTAGGACACAGTTATATCATGATATTGTCCTTGCTGGTCATTCTTGGGAGTTTGATTTATAGGCAATGTACTTTGACTCTTTTTTATTGGGAAATTTATTAAATCCATAGCTTCTCGCAGATTTGTTTTAATTGAATCTTTGGGAGGAGTTTTCTTTACAGTAATACCCGGGGTTTCTACAGCTCTGTTCAATTCCTCCTGTAATGACAGGGATCTCTCTATTGGTGTTGCAGGGGAAACCATATCGTCTGGAAATATTTTGGGGGGACAAGGGGTCGAGATTCTATCAGGGAAAAATTGGGTTTTCGGAGATATCGTATAATCTAATTCTTCTGCGCTCTCCGATGAGGAACTTTTTGGATCTTTTGACGTTTTTATTCTCTCTGGTATTAGGGATTTTCCCTTAGGAATAACTAGATTTTTCATAGCTAAGAATTCTTCAAAGTTTTCCTCGTCAATCTCATTCTCGAAATGGTCTTGCTTGAAATTAAAGGGTTTTAGCTCTGCCAATCTTGATTTAAGGGGCTGATTTTCTGCATCTGACGAATCGGTAGACGGGGGACGCGGTACCCATCTTTCTGGAAATTTTGCTCTTTTTATTCGGGTAATATGCGCCTTGTAAGTTCTTCCACTATCGGGGTTCACCATTTTAAAAGTATAATCGTTATTGTACTTTTTGACTGTTCTGTACGGTCCAGAATATTTGTTGGAAAGTTTTTTGCCTTCCGTCTTTGCCTCGTTCTTTAGGTAGACGCAATCTTCTATCTTGAAATCTATGTTCCCCTTGACTTTGGGTTGGTTTCTTAGCTCTTGGTTTATTTTCAATTTTTCCAACTCTTGCCTAACTATCTTATAAGTTTTCACCATTCTATTTATGAATTCTTGTTTATAATCCTCCGAGTTATTGTAATATTGCCGGGACTCAATAGTCTCATCATACGGGATTCTAAAATCGCAACCAAAAGTAAATAAAAAGGGTTGTCTTTGATTGTATTCTGAATAAGCATTAATGATTATGTTAGTTAAATAAGGTAAGAATTGATCCCAATCGTTCCTGTTGTCTTTTGTATAAATGCTTAATACATTCGAAAATATTTTATGCCTATTTTCTATTTTACCATTAGCTTGTGGGTGATATGGGTAAGTCACCAATCTCTCTATGTTAAGAAAACTCATTAAGTCTTTTGTTACTTTTGAAACAAAATTGCTTCGGTTGTCACTTAAAACCTTCTTTGGGATGCAAAGTTTTAAAAATAATTTCGCTAACGCCTTATTCGTGGCGTAAGCACCTTGATTTTTTAATGCTTTTGCAAAAGTAAATCCGGAAAAGTGATCTATAACTGAAAGAATACAAGTGTGGCCTCTGCTGGAAACAGGCAAGCCTCCGCTGGTTCCAAATAAATCAAATGAGACAATATCGAAGGGGAATCTCGCTACCGGGACTCTTCCCATTGGAGGATTAGGATAAGCTTGGGGGTTTCTTCTTAAGTTACACGCTTCGCATGTACTTACAAATTCCTTAAGTTTTGTTACTGCCGACGGCACGTAAAAATATTGTTTTAATTTATGGTTCTTTAAGTTTTAATTTAATTTACTTTAATTTAAGTTTTCGCTACTTATAAATGTCCACCTATATCTGAATGAAAATATTCGAATGCAGGGGTTATTAAGTTTTGGGGTAATACAGGTATTATTGAGGTTTGGTTTCTATTTGCCTCAGCAGTCACGATTCTGCATAGTATTTCTTCATCAAGATCATAGTAAAAATTATCTATCTCTTCCCCAAGAGTTTTGAATTTATCTGGTAACGCATCATCATTCACAAAATAACTAATAAGTGTTACACACATTTCGTCCTTTTTTTGCTTTCTTTTTATATTTTCTAAAGACAAGGGAAAGTAGTTATCCTTATTTTCTTTTACTGAGTTTTTGACTTTGTTTTTCTTACATTTATGTTTGCTCTTAGTAGTGATATCGTTAACTTCATTTTCTTCAGTATCCGACGGCATAATTTCTGGGTATCTACTTAAAAAATCACAAGCTGCATTTTGTTTACCTTTTAAATATTCAAATTCATAATCAAGGTCTTGGATTTTCATAATCCATCTAGCTAGAATTCCCTTGGGGTTTTTAAATGTGCGCAGGTACTGCAAGCTTTTATAGTCTGATCGTAGTATAAATTTTCTACCAATTAAACAGTGTCTAAATTTGTCCAAGTGGGGGATTATAGATAATAATTCTAAGTTTGTGGCGGAATAACTACATTCACTATTTGATAAGGTTCTACTTTAATAACATATAACTTTTGCAATTTTTTTTGTTTAGGCGTTCCCTCTAGAGGATTAGGGTTTTCTACCGGGATTATTTGCGAAAGAATAGCGCCAATGCCCTTTGAACTAGCATCGGTTGTGACCACAAATTGTCCGTTTTTGAAATTAGGCAGTGATAATATTGGTTCAGAAGTGAGTGCCTTTTTGAGACGGTGTAGGGAAGTTTGAGCTTCCTGGGACCAGATAACAATTTGGGAGTTTCCTTTAGTTAAT
This sequence comes from Artemia sp. Kazakhstan ARC1039, assembly GCA_029168905.1. Taxonomy (NCBI): domain Eukaryota; kingdom Metazoa; phylum Arthropoda; class Branchiopoda; order Anostraca; family Artemiidae; genus Artemia; species Artemia sp. Kazakhstan ARC1039. The sequence continues at coordinate 4,737 of JAQQPU010020839.1, forward strand.
TCCGTGAGGGGTTTTGCAATTTGGGCGTAATTGCTCACGAATTTTCAAAAGTAGCCAGTAAGACCTCAAATTCCTCTTAACTCTTTCATAGTTCTTGGAGGTTTGAGGTTCTCAACACATTTTATTTTTTCAGGGTCTGGAGATATCTCTCCTTGCGTCACCACTACTCCTAAAAATTTAATTTTAGTTTGGAACAAATTTACTTTTTCAGGCCGGCATTTTAAATTGCCCTGTCTGAATTTCTCGAACACCTTAGCTAATGTTGTTTAGTGTTGTTCAGCGTTTTCTCCCACGCATATGACATCATCAACAAAATGAATGATATTTTTTAATCCTCTTAACAGGTGTAATAAGGGTCTACATAGCGCGCTTGAACTTGTCTCAAGTCCAAAAGGTACTCGTAAGTATTCATATGAACCACATTCAGTCATAGAAAATGCAGTTTTATAGACATCTTTTTCGGCTATTTTCACTTGGTGGTAGCCTTGGGTAAGGTCTAAAGAAGTAAAAATTTTGTTTTTGATTGAAATAGAGTCAAGAATTTCATCTATTCTTGGTAAAGGAAATTTATCACTAACTAATTGTTTGTTAAGGGCTCTATAATCTACTACAAGTCTTAGATCACCATTCTTTTTTTGTACCAAGACCACTGGTGCAGAATACGGACTTATACTGGGGCGTATAATTTCATTTTTTTCTAATTCATGAATTTTATTTTTTAACCATTCTTTGTACTTATACGGCACACGATATGGCTGTTTTGCTGCAGGATTACCAGTCGTTAAAATTGAATGTTCATAAAATGGTATCAGTCCGATGTCATCTTCAGATGCGGAAAATACATCTTTAAAATTCCATAATAATTCGCAAGTCAGTAATATGATCCATATTAAATTTGTTTAAGAATTGCGATTTAGTTAGAGGGTATTTGTTATTAAAGGTTTTAATGATATTTACTAGGTTTCTTTTAGAATTTCCTATCTATCTAAATCATTCTCCGAGATAACTTGGATTTGAACTAAACACGTCCCCTTTTTTATTGTAATTGTATCATTTTCGTGGTTATTAGTTACCCAAATAAAACTTTCTCCTTTGTCGTAAGATATAATCTGTTCTTCGCATAGCAGATTTTCAGGAATTTCATTTGACGGGATTGCAAACCATATTTCAGATTTGCTATCTACTGGTTCAATAATCTGTGATATTTGAATTCTTTGCATCGTTTTGGGAGGGGTCTTTGTTTTCCGTATCGCGAACCCGTACAATTTCTCTTCACTATTATTGTCTATTAGATTCATACTGATGCTATGCTGCGTCATTGCGGCATCTTGCGGCGTCACATTGGGTTTTACTATGTTTTTCCATAATTCCACTATTTTCTTGATTTCGTTTGACCTATACTGTCACATATCTCCTATTTTTATTTTTGCAGATTCAGTACACTTATTATTTAAATTTACTTCATGTCTGCAATGTCTTTCAGAATAATTGAACAAATTTCTGACTATGCCATGTCCTCCTTGCGAGACATGAGGTTCAAAAGATTGCGACATTATACCGCCAGAAATTTTATTAACTGTTACGTTCTATTCGTAACCTCCGTTACAATTTCTTAAGGTAGAAATTCCTTCCCCTACCATAGCCGGGTAGACAAGCCTTTCGATTGCCACGTCTAATAGTGCTCTATTGGACCTTAAAAAAATTGCGCCGATAATGGCTTCATACGGAAAGTTATCGCATATTATAAAATTTGTCGGAGAGATTTTATTATCCCTTTTTACGTCTAGGCGAATAGAACCTTTTGCATCCAATTGATGCGCTGTCACGCTAGTTGAATTGCGATTATTAAAATTTCTTTGTTGCCTAATATGTGGAGGCAGCATATTAAATATGCATGAGTTTATGATGTTCGCGGTAGCACCAGAGTCAATTAAAGCCTTAAAGTAAACATTTGCCACACAAAAATCATTAAATATAGGTAACTTATTATTACTATCACTACAAGACGGTACTACTATCGATTTGGACCTATAAAACATTCTAAGCGCCCTCTTGGTCCGATTTATTCTTCTGAGGGGCCTGAAACGTTTCCCGTTGGTGTCTGCAATAGGGATTCAGACATGTGAGATTCCGTAGGCATATCTAATTGATTTACATTTGTCTGCCTTCGCCATGTGTTATTACGGTATTTTGGATTTCTTGCGTCAGTACCACTTGCTGGCGCTGACTGCCAATGCCGTTGGCTTGAAAAATTTTCATTTCCCGTAGGCAAATTTTCGGGATTTCTATATACCATTCTCGCATTAAATTGGCTTTGCCGAGTATTTGGGTTTTCAAATCGGTAATTAATTTGTCTATTGGGGGAGTTTTGTACAAATTTGGTTGGTACGCGTTGTAAGGTACTGATTGGCGCAATCTTCCCTGGCTATAGCCTAGTGCACCACTGGCGCTAAAATTTGTTCTGCCGAACAAATGGTTGTGATTGGGGACATAACGGCACTCTCTCGCGATATGCCCAGGCCGATTACAAATATAGCATCTTATTATTGTCGGGTTATATTCATAACTAATCTGTTTGACGGACTGAAAACGTACTGTTTTTTGCCTAGCGGGTTCTTGCGTTCTATTTCTTTTTGGCACTGGGGAGTTATCCCTTGAAAAGAAGTTGGGAGACGCCTGATCGCCCTTGAAGGTCAGGCTTGCGTTTGATTCGCCTAGGCTATTTATTTTTGTTTTACTGTGATTTGCCACAATCGTATCGACTTCGATCAATCGCCCTACCTCCTGAACTGCAAGATCCAACGTCTGAATATTTTTGGATATTACCATTATATATAGTTTTGGGGGATAGCCCTTGCAAAAAGGTATTTAGTATGACTTTTTCATACAGTTCTCCTGAACCTTTTCCGTATTTTGCTTCTATTGAAATCCGTATATTATCAAGATATTATCTTACGTTTTGTGAATGGTCAAAGCATACCATTCCGTGTTGTAATTTATTTGTGGAACTGGTTTCGATAAATCTATCTTTAAATGCCGTTAACAATTTGTCCACCGTATTTATCGGCAAGCTTGCATCATCACCTATAGTATCTTCAATCTACTTTAGGAAGGTTAAGGCCTGCCCTTTTAATCTTAATAGGAGCATGCCGCCTAACGTTTCTAGCTCTGTTTTTGTTAATTCTACAAACTGGGCCAATTGGATATTAAATTCGTCGATATCTGTTGGTCCATCGTATTGCGGAATAGATTTCGCTATTTCTACATTTTTCGCGATCAACTTTTGTGCCATTAGTAGTTTGCTTAATTCTTCTGACATTTTTTTGCGTTTGAATTAACTCAAAATAAATTTATTATTTCACTTAACCTATTTTGGGGGAGGCTATTATCTCCTATGAGATATTTTAAAAGGGTTTCCTATTATAGCTTAGCGATTATAGGCCTAATTACTTTTTCTTATATGTCTGTATCTCTCCAATGATTAAATTTAAATTACAAAGTTTATAAGCTAACTAGTTCGCGTGTCTTCCTCCAAATTTCCGACTGTGCCATATGTAGCAAAAAAAAAAGACTGTGTTAATTGTGGTAATAAAGATTGACCGCGTGAAATGTAATATTATGCTTTAAAGCTGTGATCTTGCACCTAATAAGTTCTCCGAAAGCGCCACTTATAGCGCTAAAGACTGTGCCATATGTAATATTATTGTTTTAAAGCTGTGGCGATTAAGATGCACCAAATGTGGCAATGAAGTCTGGGGCCACAAATGTAATATTATGATTTAAAGCGGTGTACCGATCGCACCACTCGCTGAAAGCGAGAAAACAAAATGCGTAGCTATAGTAGGTTAGAAATTCTCCAACTATCAATTCGGGAGCGTAACCTCGCTTCCTCGGGTTATCGCCGCGTCGATTACCTCTAATGTTATGTACAAATCAGATTCCTGGGAGCGTTACCGATGGGGGCATACGAACTAGTTGCCTGCAGTGCGATTAGATACAGATATATAAATAAAACGAATACAAATAGAAAAGCAATAGTTTTATGGAGACTTACATTTAGGTGTACAACAGCGCTTCACTTCAACTGACGACGATAGTGGCTGAGATAACAATAATGACCAAATCTCTACAATGACTGCATCATAGTGATAATTCTGATGCCAATAATAATAATTCTGATCTACGAATGCCTCAAAAAACACTTTTTTTTACTATATTACACAAATATAGGTTCTGCGCTCTACTAGCTTTTTCACGATTGACCCAAGTCCTTTGGAGGGGGCTGCTACCTTGTATTTCTGTTCGCAAACTCACTTCATTATGCTAACTCTCTATCCAATAATTTGTTTTAAATATTTCGATGGTTTAAACATTGAAACTGCTCTTAAAACTTCCTGAGAAACTTTGTATCTATCATTTTTTTATTACCAATTATCTTAGAGAAATTCAAAACCGAATACTGTCGTTGTTTGGCTGAGGCCAAAACGCAGTTTTTCTTTTTGCTGATTAAGAATTTAAACTCTTGGAAACGGGATTTGAACTTAATTAGGGGAAGTTTAATTTATGTCGGAATTATCTTTAGAAAGAAGGAATTTTATTTTTTTGTATTTTAAATATATCACATATTACTCACGGTGCACATGAGTAAGGCTCTAAACCCCTATGTCTTCCCAAGGCCAGAACATAATTTGTGCTTTACTGAAAAAGGATAAATGTTTTTACTTTTATAACTTTAATAAATCAAATAACATTAAAATTTTGATTACTAAATATCTGTATATGCATATTAAACTGACAATACACATTCATTTGTATTTTTTTTTAGTAAAGTGCAAATTATGTTCTGGCCTTGGGAAGGCAAAGCGGTCTTGAACCCTACTCATGTTAATTTCTGCTCGTTTTGAGTTTGACTCTGTTTTTTATTGTAATTTCTGTTCGTTTTGGGTTTCATTTATTTATCGATGCTAATTTCTGGTAGTTTAACGCTTGGTAGATTATTTGATTTTATTTTTGCTCATTTTTGGTTGAATGGTGTTCTTTACTTTTCTTTGAAAAATGTATTTTGTGGAAAAAGTTTTTGAATTAATTTTGTGTTCCTTTTATATTGACATAATCTTTTCAGGGAAAAAGAACTTTAAAATCTTTTCGTTTTTTTAAAACTTTACAGTTTGGCCTGCTATTTCTATGCTGGAGAAAAATTTTCAGCAATTTTTAACAACATACACCCTTTTAAAAATCTGGACACAAATAGTGGTGTTTAATTTAGTTTCATACCTCATCTAGTTGACCTGAAATAGAAAACTTGATACCATTCGCAAAACAAATCTGTTTACTTTCTTTGATAGCTTGGATAAAAAAAAAGTTAAAAAAAAGTCTGGATGAATAAGAAGATAAGTCTGCAAACCAAGATTAGACTATTAGAAGCTACAGTGATGACAGTGGTCAAATATGGCTCTGAAGCATGGACGCTCCGGAAAGCGCATGAAGATTTGCTATATGTTTTCCAGAGAAATTGCTTAAGGATTGTTCTGGGTATTCGGCTTACTGACCGTATTACAAACAATAGGCTATACGAAAAATGTGGTTCAATACCGCTCTGTACGGCTATAATGAAAGGAAGGTTGAGGTGGCTAGGGCATGTTGTGCGGATGAAGGGTGACAAATTGCCGAATATTGTTCTTTTCGGCCAACCGTCTAGGGCTAAACGCAAAGAAGGTCGTCCCCGTCTGGGGTGGGAGGACGTCATAAAGAAAGATTTAAAGGAAATGGGAACTTCTAGGGCGGGTGTAAAAAGGGAGGCTTTGAATAGGATGGGTTGGTGGAGGAGCCTGCGTAGCTGTGTTGGCCTCAGGTGGCTTGGTGCTGCGGTGAGTTGTTAGTAGTAGTAGTAGTAGATAGCTTGGATACACTTACGCTATTTTGATTTGGTTAAATTTTAAAAGCAGAAATAGCTCCGAAAGTTTGAACATAATACCCTCAGTCGTTTTTGGGATACTACTGAGATGCCTTATTGGGAATTAGCATTAACACAGTGCATTTTGATTTAATCTTAAGGCAACATTTAGTTTTTAAACGTAATGGGAAAATGGGAGGGTGGGCAAGGGAGGGGGACTAGTTGCCCTCCAATAACTTTTGACTATTAAAAAGGGCATTAGCCCTTTCTATTTTCAATCGAATAAGCCCTTTTTGAAGTTCCTACGACAACTCATTCGATACAGAGTACCCTGGTCTTAAATGTTACTCATGTCACTCATGTTAATGATAATAATAATACATTGTACCCACTTCGATCTTTACTATAATTAATTTAAAAATCTTTATCCACAAAATAAGTTTTTCAAAGAAAAGTAAAGAACTCCATTTAAAAAAATGAGCAAAAATAAAATCAAATAATCTACCAAGCGTGAAACTACTACTAATCAGCATCGATAAATAAATGAAATCCAAAACGAACAGAAATTACAATAATTAAACTAGTCAAACTCAAAACGAGCAGAAATTAACATAAGTTGGGCGCAAAACTCCTATGCCTTCCCAAGGCCAGAACAAAACTTGCACTTTACTGAAAAAATATGAATGTTTTTACTTTTATAACTCTGATAAATCAAATAATATTAACATTTTGATTTTCTAAATATTAGTATATGTATATTAAACTGACAATGCACATTCATTTGTATTTTTTCCAGTAAAGTGCAAATTTTGTTCTTGCCTTGGGAAGGCATATTGGTTTTGCGCCCAACTTGTGTTAATTTCTGCTCGTTTTGAGTTTGACTCGGTTAATTATTGTAATTTCTATTCGTTTTGGGTTTCATTTATTTATCGATGCTGATTTGTGGTAGTTTCACGCTTGGTAGATTATTTGAGTTTATTTTTGCTCATTTTTGTTTAATGGACTTCTTTACTTTTCTTTGAAAAACATATTTTGTGGAAAAAGTTTTTTAAATTAATTTCTGTTCGTTTTATATTGACATAGTCTTTTCAGGGAAAAAGAAAATAATACTTTAAATCTTTTCGTTTATTAAGACTTTATAGTTTGGCCTGCAATTTGTATGCTGGAGAAAAATTTTCAGCAATTTTTAACGACATACACCCTTTGAAAAATCTGGACACAAATAGTACTGTTTAATTTAGTTTCATACCTCCTCTAGTTGACCTGAAATGGAAAACTTGATACCATTCGCAAAAAAATCTGTTTACTTTCTTTGATAGCTTGGATACACTTAAGCTATTTTGATTTGGTTGAATTTTAAGAGCAGAAATGGGAGAGTGGGAGTGAAAGGGGGATTAGTTGCCCTCAAATCACTTTCAACTATTAAAAAGGGCATCAGCCCTTTCTATTTTAAATCGAATGAGCCCTTTTTGAAGTTCCCACGACAACTCCTTCGATACGAAGTGCCCTGGTCTAAACAACAACAAAAATAATACATTATACCCAATCCGATCTTTACTATAAAAATGTCAAGCCTTCCAATCACTATCGACTATTAAAAAGGGCACTAGGCCTTTCAATTTCCAATCGAATGTGCCGTTTTGGAAAAGACAACGCTTTCTATAAACACCTTATATGCCCCTAGGGCATAAATTACAACCCTTACCCTAAGGTCTGTTAAGGTGGTCCTCATCCTCTAATACCGAATTTCTAGAACTTTGAACTACGTTAAACAACAAGGCTAAATCAAAATTTTGATTGAATGTGTTTGGGGAAATGGTGGGCGTGAGATAGGCGGTAGTTGCTCTCCAATCACTTTCAACTATTCAAAAAGGCCCTAGCGCTTCCAATTTTCAATCAAATGAGCCCTTTTGAAGTTTCTACGACAAAACTTTTAATGAAATCTTATATGCCCCCAGAGCATAACTTACAACCCTTGGCCTGAGTGCTGGGGGGGGGGTGTCATTCTCAAAGACCTAATTTCCAGATCTTTCTACTACGTTGAACAAAATGCCAATCTGAAAATTTTGATTGCATGTGTTTGGAGGAATGGTGGGCGTGAGAGGGGGGTTAGTTACCCTCCAATTGCTTTCGACTATTACAAAGGGCACTAGCCCTCTCAATTTCGAATTGAATGAGCCCCTTTTGAAGTTTTACGAGAACTCTATCTATAAAAACCTTATATGCCCCCAGGGCAGAACTTATAACCTTTGCCCTTGGGGCTCTGGGGGGTTAGTCATCCTTAATTACATAATTTACAGAACTTTCAACTACGTTGAACAAAATAGCTATCTCTAAACTTTGATTGAATGTTGAAATGGTGGGCGTAAGAGGGGGGTTAATTACTCTCCACTCGCTTTCGACTATTAAAAAGGACAATTTCAATTTCCAATCAAATGGGCCCTTTTTGAACTTTCTATATAAACTTTATATACCCCCAGGGCATAACTTACAACCTTTGCAATGAGGGCTCTGAGGGGGTTATCATCCTAAAAGACCTAATTTCAAGAACTTTCAACTACGTTGAACAAAATGGATATCTCAAAATTTTGATTGGATGTGTTTGGAGAAATGGTGGACGTGAGAGGGGCGTTAGTCGCTCTCCAATCACTTTCAACTATTAAAAAAGGCACTAGCCCTTTCTATTTCCGATTGAATGAGCCCTTTTGAGGTTTCTACGCTTTCAATAAAAACCTTATACGCCCCCAGGGCATAACTTACAACCCTTGCCCTGAGGGCTGTGGGGGGGGGGTCATCCTTAAAGACCTAATTTCCAAAACTTTCAACTACTTTGAATAAAATGGCTATCTAAAATATTGATTGGATATGTTTGGAGAAAAGATGGGCGTGAGAGGGGGGTTAGTTGCCTTCAAATCACTTTTGATTATTAAAAAGGGCACTAGCCCTTTGAATTTCCAATTGAATGAGACGTTTTCCAAGTTTCTACGACAAAGATTTCAATAAATACCGTATATGCCCCCAGGTCATAACTTATAACCCTTGCCCTGAAGACTGTGGGGGGAGTGTACTCCTCAAAGGTATAATTTCCTGAACTTTGAACTGCGTGGAACATAATGGCTATCTCAAAATCTTTATTGGGTGTGTTTGGGGAAATGTTGGGCGTGGAAGGGGTGTTACTTTCCAATCAATTTCGACTATTAAAAAGGGCACTAGCCATTTCAATTTCCAATCGAATGAGCCCTTTATGAAGTGTCTACGACAACGTGTTATATAAAAACATTATATGCCCCCTCGGCGTAAATTGCAACCCTAACCCTGAGGGCTGTGGGGGGTTTTCATTCTCAAGTACCTAATTTCAATAACTTAAAACTACGTTGAATAAAATGGCTATCTCAAAGTTTTGATTAGATGTGTTTGGGGAAAAAGTGGGCTTGAGAGGCGGGTTAGTTGCCGTCTAATCACTTTCAACTATTAAAAAGGGCACTAGCCCTTTCAATTTCCAATCGAAAGAGCCTTTTTTAAAGTTTCTACGTCAACGCCTTCTATTAAAACCTTATATTCACCCAGGACATAACTTACAACCCTTGCCCTAAGGGCTGCGGGGGACTGTCCTCAAAAAAATAATTTCTATCTGGAAATCAACTACGCTGAACAAACTGGCTATCTCAAAACTTTTATTGGATGTGTTTAGGGATATGGTGGGCGTGGAAGGGGTGTTAGTCGCCTTCCAATCACTTTCGACTATTAAAGAGGGCACAAGCCACTCCAATTTCCAATTGAATGAGCGCTTTTCAAAGTTTCTACGACAACTTCTTCGATACGAAGTGTCCTGCTCTAAAGGAAAAAATTAGTAAATAATACATTGTGCCAACATCGCTCTTATATGCCCCCAGAGCATAACTTAAAACCCTGGCCCTGAGGATTGTGGAGGAGTTTCCTCCTCTTTACGTAGTCCCTGTTTCTTGTCTCGTCCTCGAGTGTCCCCGTTCTTTACTTAGGCAGCGCGATCGTGCTGCCTATGATTTATACAAACACTTCCTATATAAACCTTATATGCCCCCAGGACATAACTTACAACCCTTGCACTGAGGGCGCTGAGAGGGTTATCATCCTAAAAGACCTAATTTCCAGAACGTTCAACTACGTTGAACAAAATGGTTATCTCAAAATTTTGATTGGATGTGTTTTGGAAAATGGTGGGCATGAGAGAGGCGTTGGTCGCTATCCAATCATTTTCAACTGTTAAAAAAGGCACTAGCCTTTCAATTTCCAATTGAATGAGCCCTTTTGAAGTTTCTACGACAACGCTTTCGATAAAAACGTTATATTTCCTAGGGCATAACTTAAAACCCTTGCACTGAGGGCTCTGAGGGGGTTATCATCCTAAAAGACCTAATTTCCAGAACTTTCAACTACATTGAACAAAATGGATAGCTCAAAATCTTAATTCGATGTATTTGGGAAAATGGTGTTCGTGAGAGGGGCGTTAGTCGCTATCCAATCACTTTCAACTATTAAAAAAGGCACTAGCCCTTTCAATT
>JAQQPU010020840.1:0-15169 GCA_029168905.1 Artemia sp. Kazakhstan ARC1039
AATCGAACCCGGGTCTTCCGCCTGACAGTCAGGAGTATCGACCACGGTACCAAAGGGACACAATTGTTCTTGTATTTTTAGTGCGTGGAATCTATTTTTGACGCAAGCAAATCCCCACAAAACTTGATATTTGGTTTTTGGAAAACAGGGAAGGAGTGATCGGATTGAGCTGAAATTTCGAGGATAAGCTCCCAGGCCCCAGGAAAACTTATCTTCTAAATTTCAGCCCGATCGGACAAAGTTAAAGGGAGGCTGTGGTGGGAAAATTTAACATGGGCTCTTATAGGAAAACGAGGTTTTTCGTAAATGTAAATTCGGGGGATAATTTTTTCGGTCTGAAAACATCAAAAGGCCCTTACAGGTCGAATTCCGCTTCGAATGAGTCCTCATTCACCCGGATCCGTTGCCAACTGTGGCCTGTAGGCGTGGCTAATAAAAAAAAAAGAGAAATGAACATTAAGTGGCTATATCTGGTTTTTGGAAAATAGGGAAGGAGTGATCGGATTGAGCTGAAATTTCGAGGATAAGCTCCCGGACCCTAGTAAAGCTTAACCTCTAAATTTCAGCCCAATCGGACAACGTTAAAGGGGGACTGTGGTGGGAGGGTCGAAACTTCCGGCCCAGTTTACCCCATGAAGACAAAGTCGGAGGAGGATGAAATTTCGCACGTTTCTTAGTTTGAGCTTGGGCTACAAAATGCGATCACCGCCGTCTCTCTGCGACCTCTAGGACCGGAAATCGCTTAACATTGTGGTGGGTCGCCTCTTTAAACAGGCACAAGTGTGCCTCCTTGACAGCTGAATTAGACAGAAACAACATGTGTATACTTGAACATCATGTTCTGGAGATGCCGCATTAATTTCTGGACATAGGTAGTTAAAACAACAATCCTGGGTTCAGACTACCTGCATTATAACTGTTAACCCGCTTATTCGACCCCCTGTCTCTGATTAACCGATGGCATGGCTTTCAAGTCAGTGGCGTGGCTGAAAGTCAAGGGGAAGGCTGTTCTGGGGCGCAGTCATCTAGGGGGCCGTCAAACTGAGTTTTTTTTTACTTATATCGTGGTAGAGATGGGAGGAGGCGAAAAACCATAGCTATTTCGACTTTGTCTTGTTATCTTCATACAATACCTCCGGGAGATATATACCATTGATTATGTTGACCACAGTATAAATATATAAACAGAAGAGAAAACTCCTATACTCTCCATTAGATTTTTGGGACACATCAGTCGCACGCCTCTCTTCATGAATCCACCTTTTGCGCACGCGTAATGACAAATTTTTAGCACATTACAATGGGATTATGGGAGACCGTCAGACCTATTGCTCTGACGTATTGGTAACTTCCCGGTCCGCGCGCTGTGATGTGTCCCTTTTCTGAACCAAATTTTTCCTACTTTTTATATATTTACTGTGAGGTTGACTTAAAGACATTTTGTTCTTTTTAATCCCTTAAAATTCACAAAAAAAAACTAGTCAGGTTTTGCGTTCTTTTTCTGGCTTAAAATAGTGTCAGACCTAACTATCAGGAATGTGATGCATGTAAGCATGGTTTTAAAAAGGCGGGACTATAAGTCACCTGGAATTGAGAATAACTTGATTGGCTTACGAAAATGTCTCATAAAAACAAGCGAATAGATTTAAAGCACACTTTCCAAATCGAAAATAGATGACAGTAATCTCTCTATTTCTCTTTTTTTGTTTAAGTCGTTTTCTCTTTGTTTTCTCTGTGTGACGTCTTTCGTTTTCTCGTTGTTTTGTTTCGTTTGCGTCGAAATATCTTTCCAAATGCATGGTTTAAACCTATGTTCAGAAGATTTCACCTCTTCTTTCAAAAACTCGCTAAACGAGTTCTCCCATTCTAATATCCTATCTAGCATTGTTTTTCACATTCCAATACCGCTGATAATACACTACGATTATAAATCCATTTATTGCAGCGCAACCTTGAATGCTCGGAAATGCCAATCGATCGATATTTTCAAGAAATGTATGAAAAATTTTATTCTTAAATTTTTAGATACCTGGTATTTACTTTTTGGTACTATACTTAAGGCATATACACACAGGCTCTAGCGTTCATATAAACATAGGGATAAGGCCGTACCCAAGGGGGGGGGGGGTTAGGGGGTTTGAACCCTCCCCGAAATGTTTGTCTGACTCGTAAAAACGTAACAAAAATGGATATAAACAAATTTTGTATGCGTTTTTTTAGGGTTTTTTTGTGTTGCCCCCCACCCGCATTTTTTTTAGTAAAACCCCTGTCTTATTAGATGTTTTTGCTATTGCTATCGTTATAGCTGTTTTATTTTTATATTAAGGTTATACAAACAGTTTTCTCTCTCCCAACTCTTATTTATTTCTTCTTTTTGGTAAGAGTTAAGTTCATCGGGGGGTATCAAATGACGCGCCAGTCACGGAGTGACTCATTTACTAATTTTAAGTAGCCAACTTTAATTCCAAAAAAATTTGTTCTATAGAAATAAATTATAAAACACGAAAATAAAACAACTATTTTAAGGAGATAAAAAATTGAAAATAAATACTAGGACCAAAGTCGATGAAAAAGTTGTGGTAATGACAATAGCCAGAATACAGCGATATTCTCCGATATTTCTCAGTTATATAGAATACAGGGTTGCCAACTGGCACATTTTAGGTCGAAAGGGCCCATTCCCGTGTACCGGGATACAATGACATAAAATTCAAAAAAAAAAACAAAAAAAAACAGAGAAAGGCAAAAAAGTGACATATTTAGAAATTTGGGGCATAAAAGGGCAAAAAAGGTACAAATTTTGTAAATTTATGACATAAAACGAAACGTTTCTCAACTAATTATATATTTTGGTGAAAAAATGTCACTTTTCACCACAGTAGTGATTTTTCGGTACTTAAGTATTAAACATAGCCTACTCTTTTATATACTGTATATGGAATGTCAAACTGGAGATGCTACAGATACCGGGACAGATACCCGCCAGACTGGTTATTTCGAGACCTCTATTAAGGATTGGAATGCAAAAAATAGTTTTCATTGCGTTTACGATATTTAAACTGTTGTTTTTTGGGTTTAGGGGGAGGAAGGTATCTGGGTTAGTTTACGTATTTGATATATGGTATGCTTTTTTCCTCACCCCCACCCCCCTAATGTGTAAACATATAGCCCAGATTTGTTTCTAAATTATTATATATCCATCCTATTTTATTTTATTTCATTAGCATTAATCAAACTTGAGTTTTTTAGCAGTATATACAAGAGTACGTTTAATACTTAAGTACCGATTTTTCTTTGTTCTTTTTCTACCTTCCAGGTTTCGCTGGAAATGTCGTAAGCAAAGTATTTTCTCCAAAGTAAGGGATTTACATGTTTATTTGAGTTTAGTGCTTTCACAGCAAGTAATTTTGTATGAATGTTTTAAATCATTTTTTTTTTTTCGTTTTCATTGTTAAGCGGCCGCTCTGAAGGAGGTTTAAAAAGTGTTTTTTAGTCAATAATACAACTGGTAAAAAAAAAAAACATCTAGGGTTTGAGGTTCCAAGATGGACACATTTTTGGATGCTCTGGGGGCACATTCATGGACCGAAAAGCTGTCAACCAATGAATATACAAGAGGAAGGATGCTAGCGAAACAATTACTGCGGAGTTATTGTTCAGCGTCGCGTTGAAGATATAGTCAAAAATAATTTGTAATCTAGTGACGTGATTAGTATTGCAGTTGTCCCAAACATCCCTTTAATATTCGCGTTTGGGCTGATTTTCACCCAAAGCCAAAATGTTTGTCGATCCCTGGGTCTGGTTTGTCACCAATTCTGACCCAAATACCTTCATCTCAATTTCTGCCACTGCTTCACTCAAGTACCTTGGACTTACTTTCGGGACCAATTCGAACAACAAGGTCATTAACAATAAATGTATTGAGAGAGAAGTTGAGAAAGTCCTATGGACGTTTTTCTAGAGTTAAAGGTCAATTTGACAAAAAAAAAACGCTTGGTCAGCTTTATAACTCGTTTTTTGCTCCCCATGTATTTTTTCTGGTGCCATTATGGAAATTTTTTACCACGCCTGAACGTCAACAAATTCGGTCTGTATTTTTCAAATTTTGTAAGTAGTTTTTTCGTGTTCCTATTTGGTCTCGTAACAGTTATATCTCCAAACGTTACGGTGTTTTTGAGATGTGTGATAAGATGGATCTTTTAGAGGGGAGATTCAGACAGCGATCTGAGTCAGTCGTCGATTTTCCGTTGGGATGTATTAATCGTTAATGAGTCATTGTTAGTGTATTTTTTTTTAGTGTTTGTGATGATAAGTGTTTATATTTTGTTTATACAGTGCTTATAAGTGTTTATAAATTTCTTTTTTCATACTCCTCTAAGTGCATTTTTTGTATGTATAGAGGGTTCAAATAAATTATTATTATTACATTCTGAAAATTTGTGCCTGTTAGATTTTCAGAGTCCCTCTCAGTTTAATGGCATTCCCAGCCCCTCCCTACTGTCAGGATATAGCTCTAGGTTATACCAAAGAGTTTTCTGTTTTTTTTTTTTTTTTTTTTTTTACTTAATTCTCATCGACAGTTGGTTCATAATACCAAATTAAAAAAAGGTCAATTTCGGATACAGCCTAGGGCTACGTCAAGGCACAATGGGGATGGATGCTAGGATACAGTTAAACTGGAAGCGATTCTGAAAATCCCATAAACAGAAATGTCTGAATGTCATGAAGTAGGAATTTTGTTTTTATACTGTTTAATTCACAAAAGGGGATAAACTAGACTGTTATCCTTTGTTTCCTTATTGTTTTATACTCACAATTTACACGTTTTTGTTCATAAGTTGTAATGTTTAGCTTCGTTGTTAATTTAGTGTCTTGACCGTGCGAAGTCTTACGAGCACACTTTGGGATTTATAACACTGTTAATAACTCCAATGCAGCCCTGTAAAATCGCTAATCTGGGCATATCATTTGGGAGGGGACTGCTAAATGCCCATACTATTAAAAAATCGAAATATAATTACAGAATGCGAGGAAGTTATCTGAAAATGTGGTAAATTATTGCATTATTCGGAACCCCCCCCCCTCTTATAAGGAAAGTTTTCATTGTCCCAAAACAAGCTGGAATGACAACCCTGCATCAGTCTCTGGTTCGGGTGTGTCTTTTTTTTTTACCTGCAACGAATCTTGAGCATTCCAACTAGCACATCCATTGAGTATCTTGGGACTTACCCACACGTACTCAGATACCATTTGAGTATGGAAACAAACTATAACCCCAAGTTTAGAATGCCATGATTATATTAAGGGGGTTCGATAACTTAAAATAATTTTGCAAGCTTCAGCGTCGGCTGACCACCTCAGTGACAAATTGTTCATTACCGAATTCTCCCAGGAGACTAGCCACTATCGAGAGTTATTGAGAATATGCGGGTTGACCATGAAATTTGATTGAAAAGATAATACAATCTTACCTCCCCCAGTGTCAACAAGGTTTTTAATCAAATCTAGTAGCCCTACAGGGTTGCCAAGTTGTTCAAACGATATCTCCTTTGAGATGATTTTTAGCGTTCCTAGCAGGTATGCTAAACCGTTTTAGGGGCTGCCCTTTCCTGAACTTTAAAAAGAAAATTCTGCTTCGTTTAATCGAAAAAAAATCAACAATTTCTAATTTACAAAATGGGAGAAGTTAAATAGCTTTTCTAAGATTTCTGGGAAAGTAGGTGTCAGCTTTTGGTTTTTTGCAGGGGCCTTCTTGAGAAAGGGGAGACTGGCAATAATTGGGACAATACCTGTTTCAGTACTTCAAGTTCAAAGACTATCGGATATAATTTCCTTACTTCAATACATAACCAACGTACTATCCGGGTTGCAGCGGTAGCTGGCAACCTAGTAAGAGACGATCACGTCCAATGTTAAGAAAAATAATAGCCCATAACTCCTAAAAATAGTCAGATCAAAACAAAAAATACACCATCAGAGCCGCCTTGTCCGAAACCCCTGTACAGGAAACTTTCTGTCCCTTGGCTTGAACAGCAAGGGAAATATATTGGCTTGAAAATCAAGAAAAGTGGCAGCTACTACAGCATTCTGCCTAAACGGCATCTTTTTTTTCTTCTTCTTTTCCTTTTCCACAGATAGCTTGGCACTGGAACATCGTAGATAGTTGTTAAATGGCTCAATTTAAAGGAAGTTGCTGGATCCAGTTGTAATTTAAAAGAATATATTTTTAAAATAAAATCAAATTTTCCACAACAAACTGCATTTTTATGGCCAATCTTGATGAATGCCAACTATCATAACCACTAGTTTGCTTACCATTGTACCATCCGAGATTTATCAAAGATAAGTTATGTACAAGACGTGATAATCAATGCGTTAATCCGGGTTGTTACATTAAAGAACGAACTGTAGCCCATAGCAACTGAAGGAATAAAAGGAATCATTATATAGATGATTATTTTAATCATATTCGTTAATCCGGGTTGCAGCGGTATTTCTTTTAGAGGCCAGGTTGGAAATTTTTTTTTCTGACTTACAAAAGTCACATCCAATCTTTCTTCTTTTTTTTAAGGTTTTGCAAGTGTTTGTCTAGCTCGAGATGGGGGGCTTTATTTACAGAAGTAAAGAGACGCTTGACAAAAATACCAAGAAGCCAAAAATATCCCTATTTAGACGTCTTATAGTTATTTGACGACAATGTGGTGTTTATGATATTTCCCAAAATATGGACGATCTCTCTCGTAAGTTTGCTGATCAATATAACTAGACATGAAACTGTTAATTTTCAGTTAATTTATCTTCTTTATTATGATTAAATAAAAAAAAAGCTTTTTCAACTGACATCCCCCCCCCTCAACGGAAAGTTTCTACCACAGAAAATGCCACATGGAGAATTTCTCCTGGTGATAATTCCCCTGTGGAGAATTTCGGCAGCGGAATAGCCAACCCCTCCCTCTCCACAACAAAATCCTCAAGAAAATTGCAATCCTACTTTGAGTCACACTCAAAACGAGCAAAAACACTCAAAAAGAGCTGACAACCCCCATACTTTATTAAGATCAGAACATCATTTGAACTTTACAAAAAAAGCAAATGACCGTGGATTGTCAGTTTAACATACATATACTGATATTTATTCCTTAAAGCTTTGGTATTTGATAAAGTCAAAAAAGTGAAAACATTTAAAATGTATTTTGTTTTCAGTAAAGTGCAAGTTATGTTCTGGTTTTGAGAAGCCATGGGGGCTGTCAGCCCTTTAAATTAAAACTTGTTCTGGGGGATGTTGAACTAACCAAAAGGCAATGACATCAAATGAAATAACATAATTTTTATACAATCCTAAAAGGGCGTATGCCGGATTTGCCTCTCACTCACTCGGACTATCTGTTTTGGCTTTTTTCTACAATTAGCCATGGCTTGATGCCCTTAACTACTTGATCTGCATGCTACTACTTTTACTGCTACCACTACTACTACTACTACTAAAGCTAAGGGTATTTAGAGTACAGGCAAACTAGAATTTGACCTGAAACAAATAGCAAAAGAAATTATTGTGACACCATGTTGTAGAGAAAAAAATCTGAACAACATATCCAAAGTTGCACATTCAAGATCGACGCAAAACTAGTTTTTTTTTTTTTTTGCTTTACGTGTAAATTTTTTCAGTTTTTTCTATAAAAAAAAAAATGTCAACTGTTGGTAAATGTCAATTTTTCTGTATATGAAGTAACACCCCGATGTACAATAAAGAGCTGAGCCCAAAAATAAAAGCAAATTTGATGTACAATGTACGAAAAAAGAATTTCTTAGTCATCAATATGTGATTTTACCCTTCTCATCGTTGTAACCTCTTTTTCACCATACTATCAGAAGGCAACTACTCTGACATAAAATGAGGAGATGAGTTCAAACATCAAATTAACCTGATGTAATGTCTAATAGAAAACTCGTTTCATATTCATCAATATGCACTTTTTTATTTTCATTTGACATGTTTCTTTTAGCACTTATGTCCACCAATTCGTCGATTGTTGGTAAAAACAAATTGCAACAGAAATGATTTTTACACCATGTTGTAGAGGGAAAAAAGCTGAAAATCATATCCATAGTTGCACATTCTAGGTCGACGCAAAAACTAGTTGTTTTTTTTTCCGCGTATCGTCAGTTTTCTCACTTTCTAACGAAAAAACTAACTTCCGGTAATTGTTCGTTTTTCTTGGACCGAATTATTATTCCGATGTAAAAAGACGAGATGAGTGCGAAAATGGAGTCAAATTTGGTTTACGATATATAAAAAAGTTTCATAATCATCAATATGAGATTTTTACGCTTCTCGTCGTCGTGACCCCCCTTTTTTTACCAGACCATCTTTCGCTGGCTAAATTGTCTGTTTTGAGATCTAATAATTAGATAGCCTGAATCTGATCATCGCTGGCTCCATCACCTGATGGATCGGCCTGAAAAAAGTGATTGCAAGATATTTATTAAAACATTAAAAATATTAAAAAGGGAAAATCATCTATGAAACTAGTTTTCAGTGGCCGACATTTAAAATCCCTCTTAGAATAAACTAATATCAACACACTGACAAGTCTTCACAATTGATAAAATTATCGAATCAACTTCATGAACATTTGAAAGACAGAATCAAACTCCGACTAGTATTTACAACTTATTCTTTCAATTCAGATATCTAAGCTCCGACGTTCTCCTCATGCATGAGGAGAACGTCGAAGCTTAGATATCTGAATTAAAAGAATAAGTTGTGAATACAGCTTTCGATTCTTGGAGAGTTAGAACATACTGTCCCTTTGCACGTTTTACATGCTGCAGCGCAAGCTAAGTCATTTTTAAAGCAGCTAAATCTCGTTGAGCTACATTCCAGTTGACAGGAGCACTTCCCGATTTTCAGAAGCCGACGAGGGGCTGGTAGGACGTCAGTAGCAATGGACTTTTTCCAACCCAATTCCTCGGCTTTAAGTTCAGAATCAGGATCTCCACTCCATACCTGAACTTGGTAAAAAAAAAAAAACCTGTAACTGTGGAATTTAGCCGCCTCAGAAGTTGGTGGTAACTGTTCTGGGTCGACGAATGTGCTAGCAGTAGTCACCTTCTTTTTGAAAACTTCCTGTAGAGTTCATTCAGATTTAAACCTTTTGGTGAGCCATATATCATGAGCAGAGCTTCTTCTCCAGCAACTCTTACTTCCTCCTTCGAAGCTCACTTCAGCATGAAAACTGCAGCTGATGTACGACAATCGGCATCTGTCATTAGCTCTTCAGTACAAGGCCTTTTCCAACACTGTCAATCCGTGAAGTAAAGTCACAGCCTAAGATGGTGTGAGCAAAAAGAATCAAATGGCATGTCTCTTGGCCCAGCTTCTCTTTCAATTTGTGAATATCCCATATTCGGGGAGCTTTGTTCGACTTTGGCTCAGGGGTAAAGAAAAGTTTTTTGCTTGATAGGTCACCATGATAACACAATAGAACCAAAGATCAGGATCATCTCCAATGAAGGCAGTGTCATAATACAGGGAGGAATCAACAGCAGCTTGCACAACTGGGACATCTGCATCACTTGGTGCCTGGACCACGAAGAGGCCTTTTGATCAGAGATAAACAACCAACGTGCAGATAAACCTGGCCTTGTTTTTCTTTCAGGACAAGAACTCAACCTTTTTTACCTTCAGTTGCATATCTGATGTGAAGAAGATCTCACGGCCGATTATACAACCTCTCTTCGAATGGGCCATATCCTTTATGGTAGCTTTGCCATCGTAGCCGTCGAACACAATAGTGGCAGATGGATACTTTTGGGTCACGTAAGTATCATAATGGTCAAGGATTTTGGAGTATCGTTCGTTTTTGGCCCATGGAATTCTGTGCAGGAGAGCTCCACCGTCGATGATATATCCAATGCATTTGAGAAGGGGAGTAGAGCGCCCCTCAAGATTGCAAGCCCGTACTATATCTCTGGCTTGTTCGGAGACCGGAGCATGCAAGAACTGTCAAAAAATGATGCCGGGTAGGAACACAGTTTGAGTTGAAACTACTCAGATTCCGTGAGACTGATCCTCTTTGCTAGCGTGATGAACCTCTATAAAAGGAGAGTGGGGTCCAGTCTTTTGCAATCTCCACCTGGATTCTGCTTTGTAGTAATTTGAACTGCCTGATGTTTTCGTCAAAACACAAAATCAGCGACCAGCTTTCCAGACATGGAGTTAAAGATTTTTTGGCTTAAATCTCTAGAAGAATCAATATTGGCAGATTCGTAAGCTATCAGACCGTTGGTGATGATTCTTAGTTGAGGATCCCCATTAAATGGCGATCATTTTTCTAGGAAATCGATAATGATCTAGGTGTCTTTACAGTCCCTTAGCTGCCTCGGCTCGGACGTTTCCTTATGTTGTTCACTAGTTCCATAGAAAACGTGTGACACACACTCCATCAGAAGATTTAGTGCAGAGCAGACTGATCGAGACAGAACCCATGAAAACCTTTGAACCTCTGTCATACCACTTCCATCGGTAAGGCCACCAGCCGTTTTGAAACAACGAATGAGCTCCTGTTGAATATGAGATCTGTGGAGAGCCCAGCCCAGAATCTATCAGAACGTCGGATCACATGCATTCCATTCTGGAAGGCTTGATAAACGGCAGGATGGGTCTCTTGGAGCTTGACCATTCGCTGGATGTAAAGCTGGCAGGATTTTGTGCAATTGTTGTGCCCAGATGTCGCCAGATAAGGTAGCATATCAGAAGTGAATTTTAAGTGGAGATCCCATGACCCAAACCGTTCTGCTCTTAAGAAATTTCGCAGTACGTATACCATATCGGAGTATTGGGACCACAGTTTCGACTGTACTGGAGCAGTCCAGTCTCTTCCTATCGATGAATCCCACTATTTTTTGATAAAACAGTTCTTTGATATAAATTTTCAAGAATTTTACTACGTACGGTTGGATACATTAGTTTACCATTTCAGACTGTAGATCTTTGGTTGAAATGATGACACAAACAAAAATGATCTCTTACCATTAAATATCAAGTCAATGGGAAAGGAGAACATTCGCAGTGAAACTTTTTTAGCTTGTTAGGTGGCAGATACATCGAATGACTTTTTTGTATCTATAGATGGCAAGATATCAAACACGGGCATTAACGTGACCTAATAAATGATTACCCAGGGTAATTTTCAATTGTGATTTTTTAGCTTAAGGCTTTATCCGGGAAATCACTTGGACAAAGAGTAGGACGAAACGTTGATATTATTTATTGCATACGAAGGTCATGAAAGCGGTGTAGCTGCCTTCTGTGCGTTAACTGATCTTCTAAACGAGCCAACCATAATTCATCAGCCCACTTATTTTTTTTTCACCAACAATGGACGAATTGGTGGAGAATAAGTGCTAAAAGATACATGTCAAATGAAAATAAAAAAGTACATATTGATGAATATGAAACGGGTTTTCTAGTAGACGTTACATCAGGTTAATTTGATTTTTGGGCTCAGCTCATCATTTTATCTGAGAATAGTTGCCTTCTGATAGTATGGTGAAAGAGAGGTCACAACGATGAGAAGGGTAAAATCAAATATTGATAATTATGAAATTTTTTTTATACATTAAATTTGCTTTCATTTTCGGGCTCAGCTCTTCATTGTACATCAGGACAGTACTTCATATACAGAAAAACGAACGTTTACCGACAGTTCATTTTTTTTTTATAAAAAAAAACTGAAAAAATTGACACGAAAAGCAGAAAAAAACTAGTTTTGCGTCGACCTAGAATGTGCAACTTTGGACATGTTGTTAAGCTTTTTTTTTCCTCTACAATATGGTATAAAAATCAGTTCTATTGCAATTTGTTTGGGGTCGACCCATGTTTTTGGCTAGTTTGCCTGTACTATTAAATTAAAACTCCAGGGAATCTTGGGGGGATGTTGAACAAATTTAAAACACACTATGTGCATGCAGGTTGTCAAAAAAACGTATCAGCAACGTCCAAGGAACTGCTTGGGGTATTAAACGTAAAATTTTAAGGTATAGTGAAGGGAGTGTTGAAGAAATTAAAAGGAGGTATATGCATAGTGCTACTAATGCTGCTACTACTACTACGACTAGAATTATTACTGAGGCTTTCAGGGAATGTTTAGGGGGATGTTGAACTAAACCAAAACCCACTAAGTGCATGCAGGTTGTCAAAAAGGTGTATTAACAATAACACAGGAACGGCTTATAGCATTAAGATAAAAATTTCAGGGTATGTTGAGGGGGATAAAAAACAAACCAAAAGGCACTATTTGGTACTACTACTACTACGATTACTGCAACCACTGAGACTAATAATATTAAAGTGAAATTCACAGGAAATGTTCAGGGGAAGTTTGAACGAAATTAAGACACTATGTGTATGCATGTTGTTAAAAGGGCATATAAGCAATATCTTATGAACGGCTTAGATTATTAAGTTGAAACTTTCAGGTCATGTTGAGGGGAAGGTTGAACTAACCAAAAGGCAGTATATACATGCTACCACTAACTGCCACTACTATACTGCTACGACTGCTGTTACTACTCAGGCTAAGAGTAATAAGGTGAAACTTTCAGGGAATGTTAAAGGGATATTGAAAAAAACACACACAAAAAAAAGGGATATAATAAAAACACACATGTGCATACAGGTTACCAAAACGTCGTATCAGAAAATTCTCAGGAACGGCTTAGAGTATTAAGTTGAAACTTTTCTGTACATGTCGAAGGGGATGTTGAACTAAAGAAAAGGTCCTATGTACCTTTTTGGTATGGACACCACTATGTCCATAATATTACTACTACAACTGGTGCAAATTATGTTCTGTTCTTTAGAAGTCATAGACGGCGTTAACCCTACACTTGTTTGTGGTAGTTTCGGCTCGTTTCGACTTTGGCTTGGTCATTTATTGCAATTTCTGTCCGTTTAGGGTTTAACTTATTTATTGACTGTGAACAAAGGTAGTTTCACGCTTGAAAATTATTTGACTTTATTTCAGCGCATTTTTGGTTTGTTGTAGGTAGCTCTTTACTTTTCTTTAAAATATGCTTTTGTAATTTTTTTTTTTTAATTAATATCTTTTAATAAGAGCCGTTTCTTATGGAGCTTTTATTCTTTATTCTCAACTAAATCTTTGAAAAAGAAATTCTACAAATCTCTCAACAACAACAACTCAAACAATCGGGGAATTCAGGCCCTGTAGATGACTGGCTGGAATACAATCTTTGAAGCACGATGATCAGACAAGATTCTTCCGAAGAGCCGATAAGATCGTATATTTTTTTCCTCTAGAAAAACCAGATTAACGGGTAATGAGCTGCTTCCGGCTCTGTTTCTGTCGAAATTATAACCAGAAACTGAAAGGTTGAAACAAAAAATCACTTACCAAGAATCTAAATTATCACCTATGTTAATTTTTATCCTTTTATACCGGCAGGGCCGCCGACAGCGTAATTTCATAGTTTTGCCATTGGCAGGATCTGATTTCTGGGTCTATGTCCAGTTCCCTGGCCTGACGCGTTGGAAATAATCATGGTTTTCCATCATTAAATCTACAGCCCCAAACCTAATACAGTCCACCGCAGTCAAGCTTTGTACAGTAAAAATACGGTTACCCCTTGAACCAATTGCAATAAAAATGATTTTAATACCACTCGATAGAGACAAAAAAGAGCTGATTAACATATTCAAAATCGGGATCGCAACCCCGAGACGAAAAGGGTCAAATTTACCCTTATAATATGAAGGAGGGGGCAAAAAGCTATAAAGTTTATTTAGTGATAATATATAGAAAGGGATGCCTTCTATGGGGCTATTGAGGTCGTAAAAACTAAAATGAAGGTAAGAAGGGCCCATCAACAGTACCACAGGGATATTTTGAAAATTCCCCCACAGAGTTGGAAGTGAGAGGGGTTAAGTCCGAAAACCAACGAAATGTCCTATTTTAGTGAGCAAGGAGTCCTTTATAGGGTTTTCTTGGTCGTAGATAACGAAAAAGAAAAAGACTTAACACCTGCAAAACCCCCGCAATTGCGATATTACGGAATATAGATTACATACGTCTTCTGTAGAATTAGCTACCTATTGTTTATTTTATTCAACACAGGAGAAAGCCATAGGCGTGTCACAGTAAAGTTTTACTGAAACCGTGAGTGGAGAAAAGTCTTCTAAGATTGAATAGAACTAAGGCGTAGGAAACAACTTAATCGAACACCCTGCTCAAGACAAAAAAAAAATCCAAGGCTTCAAGATATACGAATTATGATTCATTTAATAATGTAGCAAAATCGATTAATATAAAGGTTAGGGAATAAACTACACAGCTTTGGTTTTTAATTATTTTCACTTTGTCAAACACAAAAAGAGAAAATTTTCAAAAATGATTGGCATTAAAGACAGTGTCATCAACTTCAGGTTCCATGGCATTCTGGCAGGAGATCCCTCTGCCTGATTTGCAAGCTATAGAGCAATTCAGCCCCGACTCCTTGCATGATAATCTTTCTTGGTGTACGCAATATCTCCAGTGACGGGTAATAGTATTAAGATGAAATTGCTCAGGACCAGCCAAGGGAATTAAGTTGAAACTTTTAGGGAATGTCACAGCTATTCGGCTTACAGAAGCACTCCCCAACTTTCAGAAGCTGCAATGGAGCCAGAGATGATTCAGTCATCGTCGGAATCAAGACTGTTTCTTTGCACCTAAAACACCACAGAAGAGGGTCGAGAGTGTTATTTCCACTCCAATTTTCGACCTGACGATAGGACACGCAGAGAGTGAAACTTCGCAGATGCACGTGTGGCAAGACTCAAGGATGCACAAATTTCGAGGATGTTGAGACCTTCTTTTGGAAGATACGATAGCGAGCTGAGTTTAGGTCTTCATCACTCTTGTGTCTATAGATGGACGGTAAAGCGCGTTCTCGAGCACTAACTATCTCCTCCTTTGTGTTAGCGTTCATGAAAACTTGAGAACATCTTCAGAACGCCTCGTTTTCCTTTAATATGCCTATAGCCTTTCCTTTTCCAACACCGTGTATATGGGAGGTGGTATCGCAGCCAAGTAGTGCATGGCAGAAAAGGATGGAAATGCAAGTTCTATTCCCAAGCTAGTTTCCATCATGCTATATCTGGAGCCGATAT
>JAQQPU010020842.1:0-15166 GCA_029168905.1 Artemia sp. Kazakhstan ARC1039
AAAAAAAAAATTACCACTTCTGGCTGTTTTGGAGTATTTGGGTATTTTTTACAGTTAAATGCCCGTTAAACAATGTTAATTTTTTTACTCGCCTGTAAAGTCTATTTCTTTTTATCTTAACGTCTTTAAATTATCGTGCCGTAATAAGTGACTTTAGAGAAAAAGGGATATACCTCAATAACATCTTTATGTGTAAGAAGTCTAGGGTTTTGAGCGTTAGGATTTCTTCTTTGCGATTTTGAAATTTCCGGCAATGGCATAAGGGAAGGTACCATGATAATAGCCAAGTTCGAAACGTTCATCATATTGATACTGCTTGACGCAGCAACAACATCTAACACCTGAAAGATAATATAAACAGAATTTTTAAAGAGTTAGAGCAAGGATTTTTCTATATTTTGACAACAATGAACAGAATAGGGTTATGCCCCACTCACTTGGAGATATTAATCACCATACCCTTAAACTGTATGCACAGAAGAGACATAGGTGGTCATATTTTGCGGCAGAAGTGTGGGGGGATAAGAAGGGTTA
This sequence comes from Artemia sp. Kazakhstan ARC1039, assembly GCA_029168905.1. Taxonomy (NCBI): domain Eukaryota; kingdom Metazoa; phylum Arthropoda; class Branchiopoda; order Anostraca; family Artemiidae; genus Artemia; species Artemia sp. Kazakhstan ARC1039. The sequence continues at coordinate 535 of JAQQPU010020842.1, forward strand.
TTTGGTAAGTATGAGAGACAGGTTATCTCTTGGAGGATAAGGAAGTAACTAGGTCAGGTTAGGCAGCAAAATGGACCCTACTACTATTTTCCAATGTACGAAAGTTCGATTGGTTAACTCCTCCCAGCCCGCCAATGAGTGCTCTAACTAGGACGAAAAAAGAGTTTGTAAACTGGATTATAGTCAGTACATCGAGAAAATAAATAAATGTAGAAAAAAATGTCATTAAAAGACATCTTAGTGAATGGGACTGAACCAAAGTGCTCTTTTTCTGTACGTTTATGATGAATTTTATATGTGAGTTTGTGTGTTTGATATTATGCCACGGCCCTTGTTGTTTTTTTTTACACAAACAAATTATTATTAAAAAATTCTTATTCAGAAAACTGCATCCAGATATATATAAACAATGAGCAAGATTGGGTTACACACATTCAGTAGGTATCCCCAAGTCAAGAGCTCCTTAGTGAAAATATTTGAATTTTTAGAAAAAAAACCTATACAATAGAAGCAAAAGAATATAATGAAAGCTTTTTTTGTGTCCACTTTTTTATGAGTACCAGAGCAAAAAAAAAAAAAACAAAAAAAAACAAGTACTATAAAGAAGCCAAAACATAAAACAAAAGTGACTTTTTTGAGCAACCAATATCGACTATCACTGCTTAAAGATCAAATCCTCAATAGGATAATATGTCAGCAATTAATACTGACAAGTTACATATACACTTGCTCAATGTTCATAGTTACAAACTTTTCTATGTAGTCAATATATAATATTCAAACATTGGCTCTTCAATCTTAGTATCGTTTTATAAAATTCGTAATCTTTGCCGTTTCATCCCAGTTACAACAGCTATATACTAATTTAAGATTATTAACTGCATTTTATTGCAATAATATTATTATTTTATTTATTATTTTTTTTTTTTTGTTACATTTATTGCATTACTATTGTTAGTAATAGGTCGGTTGTATACGCAGCTCTAGATGGCTTGTTAGGGATTGGATGTCTATGAATTAGACCCCAACGCCAATTTATACGCGGTACGCCGCTGCTACAAGACGTGCCGTCGAGAAAAATTTCGGCGGCACACTGGCACCATCAGCACGCCACTGTTCTGTCTATATGTTTGCCTTATGTTTTTGCAGTGATTTGTTGATTTCGGTGTGCTAAATAAGTTTGTAAAAGTCTACTGACATTGATTTCTAATAAGAAATCGGGAACAAGAGCTTACAGACAGAGTAGGCAATGGCGTATTTAAGGGAAAAGTGGAGGGAACGATTTTCTTAAAGAGCTTACTCTCTCTAGAAGAAGCCCTCTTGATTTCTTGCAGCATAGTTTGGTAATTTATTTGTGGCCCATAACAATAAAGATTTTCCCCTTTACAAATCTTATTTTGCTGTTTACGATTATTACGATTATTCACGTTCATAATCTTTTAATTACGATTATTCACGTCAGATACATTTCACGTCGTAAGCCGTAATGTGTCATTCCCTCGGTTTTTCTATCTATGTGCTCTAATTTTCAGTGTATTTCATTGCAACATTTTCGACTTTTTTTTAAATTTTAATCTTGGGATTAATTATTATCAGTTTCCGTCTTTCAAATGACTCAGTTTGCCGCGAAGCAACTGAAAACTGAGGGGGGGGGGGATAATATCTTAAATCGTTATTTTTGTTTTAAAACGCACATGAAAACTATTCTGAGTTAAGATTATTTCTAAGAAGTCGTGAGTTGAAAGTATATTCTTGAATTCTTGCAACCAATGACATATTTTCTTTTATTTTATCGCTCACTGTTCTGCTTTGGCGAATTTTTTATTTTTAAATAGGCCTGGCAGTAAATNCGGTAAGCAAATAACTTACTTTAGGTCAGAAACTGATTTTACATTCTTAGTTTAAAATAGGTTGATTTGACGAAACTACGAGGAAAAATTGTGAGAATACTTAGTTGCAAGGATGATCTATAGGCATATTAAAAAGAAACCGCTACCGAAAAGAATAGATATGTCAGCAGAAAACAAATATGGAGAGATATAATTTTCTACATTAGCTTCTATATCATTTGTTAAATAAAAACCATTCTGGCCTGAGAGTAGATCTCAATTTAAAACGATTTTAAAGTGGTTACTTTAAATAAATGTAAAATACCTGGCAAATGTAACACAAGGTGGCAAGTGCAGTCAAATTTGAGATCATCAGACAGCTCAATTGCATCGCTTCAACTTTCTTCTCTTTTAGCTGAGAACAACTAAAAAAAATCATCTCATTAGAGCCATTCAGTGAAGAAAATATAAAATTCACTAAAGTTTTTTTGTATTATAAAAACAAATGTTTAATTATTCAATTAGTTGCTACGCAAAAAAACGGCCATTTGCAATAAAGTATCCATGACATCACAGTCGTACCGTAAAGGCCTTTCGAAGTAAAGCTTGGAAACGGGCTCAGCCACACTAGGAGAATTAGGATTCTGCTCTGAGATATCTGACGACATATACATCATCTTAGGCACCAAGGTTGACCCTCCCCCATCCACCTCTCCTGAAAAAAGTCTAAACTCTAATCAAAATCATGAATCAAATAATGTATTCGCTGTACCAAACACTTTCTCAGAGTTTCAGACCAAGATTGCAAATGCGATTTCAATTCAGAGCAAACCTTAAAAATATCATTCCTTTTCCAATCCTTTTCCTTTGTTTTACCAAAGGAATTATTATATTTTATATAATATATTATAATATACGAGTATATTATAATATATATTATAATATATATTATATTATATATATATTATAATATATTATATTTTATCACTTTGTTTTAAACCCAACTGTTTTCAGAAAAATACAATTTGGTGATATGTAAGCTACTAAGGACAACACCAAATAAAACTCTTTAAAAGGAAAAACAAAAATATGAAAAATATCAAGCTGTCAAGCAAAAATATAAAGCTTATCAAGCAGTTCGTGGTAACAAACTGTAGGTAAGGAGCGAATCGCCCCAATAGTATCTGGAACTCTAAAAACGGAACTTTGATTAAAGTAGATACATAAAAAGAATTGGCTTTTCATGCTGATTCCAAATATATGAAATTCATGGAGTTTAATGATACCCATCAAAGCTAAAAGAGTGAGAAAATTTGCCTGATTTCCGGAGAAGTGATCAAACACCCGCAAGAAGTCAAGCGATCTCGATGAAAATCACACCATATGATTCAGCATATCAGAGAATCCAACTGTAGAGATTTCAAGCTCATATCTATAAAACATGACATTTCATATTTTTCGCACGAAGATATATCACTGATGCATGTTGATTCGTTTTTCCAGGGGTGATTGTATCAAACCAATTGTTCAAGAAGATCAGGAGAGGGTTCATTCGAACGGAGATCAGAAGTTCAAGTGCCCTTTTAAGTGGCTAAGAACATTGGAGGGCAACTAGCCCCCCTCCACAATCCTTCTTTCCCCAAAGCCATCCAATTAAAACTTTTAGATAGCCATTCGATTCAGCATAATTGAAAAGTCCTATTCCTATGCCGTTGGGGATGATATAGACCCCATAGTCCCTATGGAAAGAGCTGTAAGTGACGCAATTTTCCCATTGTTTACACATAGTATTCGTTCTCTGCTTATTACCTTTGCGCTACAGTTTGCCTTTTTGTCACAATTCTTTAAGAAAGACTGCTCAAACACAAGAGCCGTTGAATTTGAATGAGAAGTACTTTTGAAGAAGTTTAAGACTTTAGTGTAAAGAGTGAGACCTGATGAGGGGAAGTCCCAAGCATACACGGATTAATTTCTATTCGTTTTAAGTTTTAATTTTGCTCCTTATTTTCAGTTATAAAAACTTTTTTTTTATTTAATTTTAGTAACACTTACTTGAATCGTTAATTATTAGAGAAACATATTGTTCCTAATTACTAGTTTAATTACAATTAGGGACATTAGTGTTCCTAATTTTGTGCCAGAGGGGAATAACTATTCAAAAAAAAAAAAAAGTTGCATTATTTTACTATCAACATATATAAAAGTACAACACAGGGGTGGGTGGCGGTTCTCCACGTCATCTATGGATCTCTAATTGATGTTTTTTGGCGGGGAAAATCCTGATTTAAAAAATAAACAAGGAGAACCAAAGTAAAAGTAAATCCAAAAGGCCTAAAAATACCACTGATTATACTACACAAACTAACTAATCAAATGAGTGATTATATGTTAAAGCTAGACTAAATTAGCCAGCACAACAATTCTTTTTTTTAAACAGGCAATGATACCCTTTCTTGTAGCTTTCCTTTTTTCAAACAGACTTAACTTCATTATCTTTTTAAAGATCTATAGCAAGGGTTCCCATCCGGCGGGTCGAGATCCCCAAGGGAGCCTAGGAACTCCAAGGCAACTTGCTGTTTTGGAGCTTGCCAGTGAACTGTGCTTAACTGAGAAGGATTCCTATAGAAAAGTTTTGCTTTTCTTTCAACTGATTTGGAAGAACATTAAAGACCCCAACAAAAAAAAAAGTCGAGAGGTAACAAACGTTAAATTGTGGGTACTAGATAAAGTTCGTGATTCCGAATATATTGCTTGAATATTTTTTTAAACTGGCGGTGGCAACGACTACCTAACAACAATAAAAGCGAGTTATTCGCCAATATCCGCGATTTAATAACATATAAATATATTTCCTGTTGTTTCTTTATATTTGCTTTTCCTTTGTTAGTTTTGCTTGCCAGTGGTTTGTTGCGATGGGTTGTCAAAAAATAAATAATTAAAATATCTGATGTACTCGATCTGCAGCATATTGCTCCTTAGCTTGCAGACAAATTTTGGAATAACCTCTGAATCAGGGGTAAAAGCTGTTAGCTAAGTCTCAGCATCAACCAAATCTCATTGTGAATGGGTTTAAGTAATCTTACCTTATGAATATATCATGAAGACTTCGAGGTACGAGAGGTTCTGGTAATTCTCTGAAAAACTGTTTCAAAATGTTGGCAACATCAATAACATGTAATTCTTCATTTAAACTCTCCCCATTATTCAATGCCAGCTGAAATAATAATAGTTAAACAACAGTCATTACATAAATTATAGAAATTAAATCAATATCCATGGATGAAGGAGGATTATCAAAAAGAAATTGAGATATTACTTCCCTATAATTTTGCGATAAACTGAATTCATTGTCATCTTTAACAGGTTTTCGTCAGTCAATCACATTATTACTTAAGGGTATTCCAGTCAATAATAGGAAAATCTTCAGTAAGGCAAACCTCCATCCTGGCATAAACATGTTACTACTCTCAAGCTTACCAGCTACCATTGAAAGGCAACTATACAGAAGTATCTTCACTTTCCTGCAACATTATAATATTTGCAAGTAAATTAGACAAATAACAACAAGATTCCTGATCCATCATCACTTACAGATGGGAAATAGTCGTGAAGCCAAAAGGAGACCAAATTTGACTTCAGAAGGCTTGGTCATTTCAAGAAGAAGATGAAGTTTTTCTTGCTGCAGAAATTTGGATATAAGTTGGATATTGACACTTATCATTGTTTTAGTATTATAGATAATCTTGCTTCAAGTGGCATAAGAACTTATCTTCAGTATAAGTAGTAATACTAAAACATTAACAATTCTTAAATTCCTAAAAAGTGGCTAAAACAGTTCCTAGCCACTGTGGTATAAGTAGTAATCATCAGGTTGATGAAATAGCAAAAAATGCTATAAATATTGACCAGCCAAGAGGGAGACCAATCCCCATTAGAGATATTTACGAATGGAGACTATCAGATATTATGTTTAAAAAGAATAATCCTATTCTTTCCCCTTTTCCCAATAAGGATTTTTCAAAAATTTATCATAGAATTTGTTCTTGAACAAATGGACTAAATTTTCTTGCATTCTCCTATCAGTTTCCTAATTCAAGTGACTCAGTTCCCCTGTCCCCTATTTGCAGGTATTGTAATATGAATAATGAAACAATTGACCACTGCCTATTTGAATGTAATACACTGACGTCTGCACAGCATACCTTGCATTGTAAACTGTTAAAGTGCTTCAAACAAAACAAAATCTCACTATCAGCCAAGAGCCTAGCTAACTATACCTGCACACAGAGCACAGAAATCGTTATCTATCATCTTATATTTGAACTCCTTGAGTCGAAAGATCTACTGAAAGACATCTGAGGATATCTAACAAATAAGAGGCAACCAAGTCAGTAGCTGTATAGGCCACAGAGTGAAGCAAAAGGAAAAGGGCTAAATAGTATCAACTGAAAAGCCCACCTGTTGTGAAATAGAAGAAGAATCATAATTTTTTTATCTATATATGGTTATTATAGTTCCCTTTTGGCAGATAAACATAAACTTCTAGCTCTTGCTTAGATAGGGAGAGTGTTAATAATAGAATTCTAGCTGCAGACTTCGTGACTAAAAACTGTAATGTATCATAATTTTAGTCATAAGACCATGATGACATATACCCCTGTTGAACCAGGTTTTACATTTTCTTATGTTTAATATTGAATTGTTTTTTCTATTAGCTTAGTTTTATATTGCTAAATTTTCTTTTTTCAACTGGTAGTAAGGAGCAACATTCAAGCTTAAAACGAACAAATATTATTCCGTATATGAGGGGGGGGGGGGGATGCTCCTTCCTCAAACTTCACTCTGTACCATTTTACTTTGACAAATTTGAATCATACGGGCAACATTCGTAATTGGAAGACTTCTGAAGAAATTAAATTTGCTACGCGATTTTCCTAATCCCCAGTATTTCAACCAAGAAATAAAGATAAATGCATAGTGACATCTTAATTTAAAAGTATTAAAGAACGGCTTTTTAAATACTCTAGTGACATACTTGAGTTATAATAGGTGTAAAATTTTGAAAATAGTCAAAGAAGCCTAACCGCTGCAAAATAAAGGCAACCCCTTCAATTAATAAATGTTGAAACATCAGCTATTTGGTTGAGAATTATAAGTCAGTAGCTGTATAGGCCACAGAGTGAAGCAAAAGGAAAAGGGCTAAATAGTATCAACTGAAAAGCCCACCTGTTAACTGAAGCCATAAAACAGATTAAATCATATCACTTAGGCATCTAAGGTCATTCAGTGCAAGTATATATAAAGTGAATGATAAAACTCAGATAGATCCATCACAAAAATCTCAGCTGAATTTAAAGAAACAAATATTAAAGATTGTTTTTTAATGTTTATTCATTTTCCTTTGATGATAGAATATTAAAATTTATTATATTTTTCTTATGCTTATTTCCCCATGATGGGATGGCCTCCCACACCCCTTCTGCCCAGCATTTCTTTTCTTCCTTGTTTCTTAGGTTTTTGCTAGTTATTTTTTTTTCTTAATAAAGTTAATTTTTGCTAATAGTACTATTATTATGACAAGAAAGTTTGTTTTGTCTATGTTGTATTATTTACAAAACTCAACTTTACAAGCACTGCTCTCTGTTGAGGGTTAATGTTTTTTGTATTTTTAAGTATATTAAATAAACAAGTACAGCAATTTCTATAGTCTTGAAATATATACAGCATTTTAATGGGGTTTCTACAGCTATTTGGAATGAAAAAGCACTCAAGATGAGCACTAAAGCACTAAAGAAAAAACACTAATAATTCAAGATCTTAAAGATAACACTTAGTCATGCACTAAACAGTCATTTTTTCTCTTATTTTTTATTATATTCATTTTTTTGCTTTGATTATTATGTTGTCATGGTGTGCAATGACAAGCTAGTACTTACTGTTGCTATCTTAATCTAACAAATAAACGAAAGATAAAATATACTTATGTCACTCTTTTTTTTTAACCAAACAACATGCCTTGGCTTCTTTCTGCCTCTTTGCTGATCCTGCTTTTCTAAACAAGCCTTCTGTCTCTACATTACTGATAATCTTCTGGCAGCAAGTGACAACGAATGATGGAATTTCAAACATGTAGTCTTGATCTGGGCCAACTTTAACACTCTCTAATGGTAGTTCTTGTATCTTTCTTCCAAACAATGAGCTAGTCTTGGGTCCCAAATCCTAAAAGTGAATGTCAAATAAATAATTGGATGCAATATTAGTAAAAAAAAAAAACTATAACAAAACTATATATCATCAGACTTTCTCTAGAAACTCTGGCAAACAAACAACAGATAATTCCAAGGTAAGAATAATAAAACATAGACAAGGGATAAGAGAGAATCTTTAATATGCAAATATATCTTCTAAATTCAAAAGAATTGCTTTTCACAAGAAAAGTAACTTAAAGCTTTTCACCACAGCTTCCTTCTTCACAAGAAGCTTCACAGTGGAAAATCTTACAAAAAGCTTTACAGAAACTTAATTGGCCAATTTCATTATTTATTTAATGTTAACCTTGGAACAAGCACAAGCTAAATTCGTAACCTACAATAGAATTATAATTCTACCCAGTCAGTTTTGTACCCTGGTATAGGTGCTAAATCATATGTCAAGCATCACTAAATTACACAGCTGATTGTTTTTTGTTTCAGGGTTTGTAGTTTGTGCTACTTTATTAAAACAAATTTCTTATCCCCTTTTTTTGGCCCCCTATATAATAATTCTAATTGAATAATGAATGTTTTTCTTTGGTTTGAATAGATATTAAAGAGTTTAGCATCCAAAAAGTGATAATTTAACGTAATTTGTTAAATGTGTTAGGGTGAAAATTGGGTAAATTTACATTGAAAGACAAAAATCAAATAGAAAAAAAAGAAGAAAAACACTGTTCAATCCTTTTCACAATGTTATTTCCAAAAATTATAATTGCTACTATTGTAATTGTGACAGAGATGAGGAATATGTATCTTAGGCAGCATATTGCTAGATTTCACTTCCAAAAAAAGCTTCAGGTCTGAAGAGCACCTTATTCATTTTCTAGTCTAGGCTGCACAGCTCTACTTCCTAGATCAGAGCCTTCACCTTGCAGAGAAATGGAGGATCAAGCTGCCCAAGAAATGGAATCAGACAACAATTCAGATAAAGAGGAGTTCTAACAAGTTTCAATCTCCAAAGACTGGAACCTTTATCAACAAAGGTATGTGTCATTTCTTATTTATTTCATTCTATTATTTTTTTTTTAAGTTCAATCATTTTTGTTTTGTTTCAAAGTACTATAAAATTGTGCAGTTTCAAGAAAGATATACTGAATTGTTTTTTAATTTTCTTTATTTTAACTCTTTCTGAACTGAATTTTGAAGCAATGTGTAATTTAACTATTTTTTTTTGTCAATGTGAAAATGAAATGAAAACAATCTTACAATTTTTTGCATTTGCATATGTCTTATATCTTGTTCTAGTAGAAAAAAAATAGTAAGGAACAAGGTTTCACTATAATGGCTCAAAATAAAATTTGCAAGGGTAGCCACTACTACATTTGTAAAAATTCTTACAAAAATTTGTAATTAGGTTCAGCTAATCATCAAGACAGCCAATCATCACCTCAAAAGCTAAATCACAGTAAGATCTCTATTATACCACCTAAAAAGTCAATTGCTTCACTATTAGATTTGTCTAAATTTTCTTAACAAGTATGTGATAGTACTACTAATACCAACAACTCACTACAACACCTAAGCCATTGTTCCAACTGCCTAACATAAAATCTTATCTGGCATTCAGCCATTAGTGATGAGAGCTTTTATACAGGAAGACCTAGATTCCCTTTCACTTTGGGCTTGCAAGTGGAAGCTTGAATCTAACATTCAAAAGTGCAAGATGGTGCATTTTGAGATAATGAATGTAAGTTGGCAGTGTAGCATTCCGCTATGCTTGTGCTTAATTCCCTGCTTGTGCCTATACCATGCTTGCACTTACTTAATGCTTGTGCTGTGCTTAGATGTTGCTTAATTTTGTAGGTAGCCTGGGTCAATAAACCTTTATACCAGAGAATTATTACAGGCAGTACCATAAGAGTGGAGGGGTTGGCAAGAGTTGTCTCTATGGTTGGTTGTACCCAGGGAAAAATTAATTAAAGTGCCATCCTTTTAACCCAAATCTAGGCAAAAAGGTGAATCAAAGTGGGCATCTCTTCTTCTAAATTAGCTGTAAAAATTATTTTTTAACAGTGATAAATGACTGGAACTTTGAGACAGTTTGTTCATCTTAGGATGCACTTGGCTTTCAATTAGGGGCAAATCTAGAGCAAAATTGCAGGGTGGGGCCCAATATGCCAAGGGCTCCAATAAACAAAATCTTGGGGGGGGGGGGGGGGTCAATGTGTCAAGGGCTCTAATAATTGACCAAATTGGCAAATTTATTTTAAAATAGAAAAAAAAACAAGGAATGAGGGTGCCAGAAAAAACCTTGAGGGGGGGGGGCACACCCTGGATCCACCAGTGATTTCAATGATAAAAGTTTCAAGTGTTTCAAAACAATCATAATTGCATTTATCAATACAACTTTTCCATAGCATAAGCTTTTTCATGAACACTTGAATTTTATTGTGAACTGCAAAAATGTCTGATCTGTTTGAATCTTGCAAATACAATTTGAGCTTGTACAATTTGGAAAAAAACATCTGTCTGTGAAATAAGTGAGGTTGAGAATGAATTTGTTGTCCAGTAGACGTTTAGTATATTCATTTTTTGCTTCCAAGTAAATTGTAACTTCATTACACAATTCCACTGTGCAAAACGAGCTTGTCTCACTGCCAGATATCTGTATATATTTAGTGTCATTATGTAAGATTGAATAATAAATGAACCTGAACCTGAACCACTAATTATGCCTGTAATTTTCCTCTGGATAGCCAGTGAACTTCTGTATGTAGAAGAAGAGATGTATCACATCTACCCATTTCTTCACACAGTTTTCAAAATAGGTGGACTTGTAAGGGTTTTGTACAGATGTATCAAGTACTGTTTTGAAATCACTAGGCAATGCTTTGGAAACTAGTGTTTCTCTATGAAGGCTATAGTGTATCCAAGGAGCACACAGACTTTGTTCAAGAAGTCTTGTAACTACACTGCTATTCTTCCTGCACATAGTTTGCTCACTGTCAGTGCATATACCAACAAAGTTCTTCTACTACAAAGTGTTTTTGGTACTTGTCTATTATATAAAACACACTTAAGAAATGAAGTTTGGTGAATGCTAATGAAATAAAACAAAATTATGATGAAAATGTAATAGTTTAGAAACAAATTTGGGCTATATATTTGCACTTTAGGGGGGAGGGGGGTAAAGCATAGCATATATTAAATATGTAACCTAAACAAACATACTTTAATCTAACCAAACCTTTTTAACCTAATAAAAAAAAAAATATCATGACAAATAAAATACTTTATTAGCCAAATTGTGAAAACTACAACTTGGAAATATACTCCCAGAATGCAGAAATGTCCTCAAGAATTGCATTAAAATGAACTTGGCCTTCTGCTTTTACTGCCACCTGCCAAATGTACTCTACTAAGTATGAATGTAAATGATGGCAGGATGTACCTTGGTGCTGTTTGCTTCTCCACTTTGCAGAACCCCACATTCTCTCTACTTTTTGGGTAGAGGTGCAATTTTCTGGGTTGGCAAAATTATTTTTGTGGTTCACTTTCAAATTAGTGAAACCTGCTTGTTCCAGCTCAGTTGTGTTTTAGCCCTTCCAACAATCTGAAATGATTCTTGAACATCCATGGTGAGACACTGTATTCTATCACTGAGACATTTTATCACATAAAATGAACTAGATCAAGAATAGCTAAATGAACTAGATCAAGAATAGCATTAATATTGAACTTTTCTTTGTCTTTGAGACAGTCAGCTGATGCCAAAGTTCCCAATTTAATAATTCACAAATGACCTTCATAATTTTGCTAATAAAGTATTCTATTTTCATCATATTTTAATGTCACCAAACTTCACTTCTCAAGTGTGTTTTATATAATAGACAAGTACTGATTTTTCTTTTATATGGGAATCAATTGTATTGAAAATTACCTCAGCAGTTTCACAACTTATTGGCTTGCAGAACAAGATATCTTTATGCACATTATTCTGCCATATATAACACACAAAAACAAGCAATTGAGATAGGCCTTGCATGTTGGTAGATTTATCTAGTTGTAGAGTAAAATATTTACTGCCTCTTTATCTCTAAGACAACAAAAAGGTGGGTCCTAAGATTGAAATTCTTGTTAGATGGGTCAGAGCCCAGTCAACTTTGGGGACCCACTCTTCATGATTATTACTTATTTTGCTGGATAATGCAGTTTAAGGTAATTTAAGGCAAACACAGCTATGTATACTCCTAATCTAATCCTAATTTGTTTAAAGATTCTCTCTTTACACCCTCCCAAGAAGTTCCTATTTTCCTTAAATCTTTCTCTACAAAATCCTCCTGCCCCAATTCAGGACAACCTGATTTTCATTTGGCCCTAGATTATTGGCCAACAAGTATGATCTTTGGCAATGTTTCATTCTTCATCATAAAATTTGTCCTAACTATCTCAATCTGTCTCTCAGTATAGCCCTAGAAAGCAAGATTTATCTTGCATTCTATCCCTCATCTTTTATACAGCTGACTGTTTGAGATATAGACAGTCAGTCAGGTTACCAAAAAAAATCATAGGCAATCTAGAAAACACTTAGCAAATCTTCCACTATCTTTTGGAGTGCCTATAGTTCAGAGCCACACTTGACCACTGTCATTACAGTAGCTTCAAATATTCTAATCTTGGTTTAGAGGCTCTATTATTTAAGTATTCAATCTAAGGCCAATACTGTGAAGCATAATAATTGTGTTTAAATAGGCTTGGGTCTCAGGATAATTTTTGCTTAAATTTAAATGTGAAGAAAATATTTGTCCTAGGTTGTGGCCAAAACTTGCCCATTCCTAGCTATCTAAAAATATTAACACTATATTCAAGACTAGGAGCCTATTGCCCATGCTTACAACAGGTAAATTTTAATTAAATCATTTGTCCAGAAGTGGGCACTGCCTAAGTAGCCTACCAGGGGTAGGCCCAGCCTATTATCCTAATCAAGAAAACCATGAAGCAAAGTGTTATGCTTAAGAATGCAGGGATGCTTATACTTAATTATTTGAAAAAAACTATGTTTTCTAAAGAGTTAAAGAGGCTGAGTCACAAGTTTGAACCTTAAAACGTACAGGGATTAGGTGGTACAGTTGGGGGGCTGCTGCCCCCCAAACCCCCGCTTCTGTATATAAAAGGGGATGTGCCCTCCTCAACGCCTCGCTCTTTATGCTAAAGTTTTAATTGTTAAAAAAAAGAGTTGTGAGAAAGTCAAACTTTAGCATAAAGAATGAGGCGTAGAGGAGGGCACAGCCCCTTTTATATATGAAAGCAGGGGTTTGGGGGGGCGGTAGCCCCCCAACTGTACCCCTGTATGTTTTAAGATTTGAACTTGTGACTCAGCCGCTTTAACTCTTTAGAAAACGTAGTTTTTTCAAATAATTTCTGCATGTTTTTGTACAGTTTATTACTTATTATTGCTTGACTAACTGTTAGCTGATTTTGTCAGGAGTTGAAGTTGGGGGGCTGCCGCCCCCCAACCCCCCCCCCTCTTGAAGATACTTGTGTTAAGGCTTTTAATTCCTGAATAATCAAATCAAATGCACAGTAAGATTTTCTTTTTTCAACTTTTCTTTGAGCATGCAGTTGTACGAGATGTTATCAAAGCAGTGGAGACTTACCTGTAACCTGAAGGCCGACTGTGATATTCTTCTGGAGATGCCTGTTGAGCCAAAGGATTTAATAGATTGGATTTGAAAAAGAAACTGAGTTTCTTTTTTAAACTTTAAATACATTATGTAAAATATTTTCTCTGATGGGGAATTGAACCCAGATCTTCCATCTGACAGTCAGGAACAGCAACCATTGTACCACAGAGACACTTACAGAAATATTATTTTAGTCTCCCGTATCTATTTTTGACACAAGCAAATCCCCACAAAACTTGATATTTGGTTTTTGGAAAATAGGGAAGGAAGGATTGGATTGAGCTGAAATTTTGAGGATAAGCTCCCAGGCCCCAGGAAAGCTTATCCTCTAAATCTCAGCCCGATTGAACCACATTAAAGGGGGGCTGTGGTGGGAAAAATTAACATGGGCTCTTATAGGAAAACAAGGTTTTTTGTAAATGTAAATTTGGGCAATAATTTTTTCAGTCTGAAAATATCAAAAGGCCCTAACAGGTCGAATTCCACTTTGAATGAGTCCTCATTCCCCCAGATCTGTTGCCAACTGTGGCCTGTAGGCATGGCTGATAAAAAAAAAGAGAAATGAACATTGTGTGGCTATATTTGTTTTTTGGAAAACAGGGAAGGAGTGATTGGATTGAGCTGAAATTTTGAGGTTAAGCTCCCGGGCCCCAGGAAAGCTTAACCTCTAAATGTCAGCCCAATCAGACAATGTTAAAGGGGGGCTGTGGTTGGAGGGTTGAAACTTCTGGCCCACTTTTACCCATGATAACATTGTGGTGGGTTGCCTCTTTATAGAGGCACAAGTGTGCCTCCTTGAACTAGGCCTCTTATTTTTATAAGTAGCCTATCTGGACTAATAGACTTTTTTTTTATTAAACCCTACAAGTCATAAATATACCTAGCAGTCTACTGAAAGGAGTGTAAATCTAGTTTGTTTTTTTTT
>JAQQPU010020845.1:0-11289 GCA_029168905.1 Artemia sp. Kazakhstan ARC1039
TATATATATATATTATATATTTCCATAATTCTTTGTTGTAGTTTCCATAATATCGTTACTAAAGTATTATATTTTCATCACGTTTTTGTATATTTAATTAGGATTAACCTAACTTTGCTTCTTCGGTGTGGTCGGTATTATACGTAAGTAGGCTACCCTTTGAATCAGTATTTTTTGTATGTTTCAAGCTTCATCTTTCCTTTTTCCTTCCATCGGAAAAACTTCGTTAAAAAAAAAAAAAAAAAATGAATAAATGAAATCAGGTACTTGTCTATTATATAAAACACACACGAGAAGTGAAGTTTGGTTAGTGTTAATGAAAAAAAAATATGATGAAAATAGAATGCTTTATAAGAAAAATCGTGAAAACTACAACTTGGAAATATGCTCCCAGAACGCAGAAATGTCCTCAAGACCGAGCCGAGGTCCTGAAGACCGAAGGCTGATCATTTTAACGCGATTCTTGAGAACATTTCTGCGTTCTGGGAGCATCTTTCCAAGTTACAGTTTTCACGATTTTCCTAATAAAGTAGGTACTGGTTTATTATACGGGCACCGCGAAGAAGTCAAGTTTGGTCTATGCTAATGAAGCAAAACAAAAAAAAGGAAGAATATATAATAGTTTAGAAACAATTTTAGGCTATATATTTGCACATTAGGGGGGGAGGGGAGGCGTAAAGCATAGCATATATTAAATACGTAACCTATCCTAGGCACCTTTCTCCCTCCTAAACTCCAAAAGAGAATCGTTTAAATTTTGAGTAACCACGCTTTGCCATCAATTTATCTAGCAGATCACCCGTTGTCTGCTAATGAAATAGCAGTTTGACGGGCTTCGTGACTGGTTTCTTTGATACAGTATATAGTGATGCCCGCATAATGCACCAGTACCATAAAGTATTATATTTCATCATGTTTTGACGGTTTTCAAACATGCCCTAGTGTTACACTTCCAAAAACGTTACTTCTCGTAAGAGTACAAAGTCCTGTTGTGTCCATTGACCCAGTGTTTGGTTTTGGGTAACAATCCCTTATGCTGGAAGGATATAATTGCCTGTTCTTCGGTCTTTGGCAAATCCCAAATCTTAATTTGAACATCCATGGTGAGACACTATATTCTATCACTAGTCAAAGCAAACTAACCGGTGTCGTCAAGAATCGCGTTAATAATGAACTAAAATGAACTAGGTCAAGAATCGCGTTAATAATGAAGTTTTCTTTGTTTTTGAGACAGTGAGTCGACGCCGAAGCTCCCAATTTAATAACTCACAAATTACCTTCACAATTTTGCTAATAAAGTATTCTATTTTCATAATATTTTATTGTCACCAAACTTCACTTCTCGAGTGTGTTTTATATAATAGACAAGTACCTGAAATCAGCTTCATGATTATTCCGACAAAAGTTAACATCTGACTATAAAATATTTTCTGGTTTGCCAATTCCCCTGTGCTTTGATTAAAAAGTCATTAAGGCCTATTTCTGATTAACACCCTGCTGCGTATTAACCATGTGAGCATGAAGTTGTCAACATGTCAGCATTCAATTTGAATGCTATTTTATTTTCTGCCCTTAAATTGTATGTTCCGCCCTTAATTCTGTCATGTCTGATACCAAGAACCCTCAACACCAGGGCCGTGTCCAGGATTTTTGTTCGAGGGGGGGGGGGGGTATAAAGAAACCTTTAAAACTGATTAAAGGTTGCTTATAGTCATTTTTGTCAGGTCTTTTTTCGTCACAAATTTCAGGGGAGAGGTTAAACCTGGTAATTCCCAACTTCTGGATACAACCTTGCCTAGCCTAGGTATTTCCTGGAATTTTCCTCACTGGGTACCCCCCCCCCCCCCCACCAAAACCAAGGGGGAGGGGCGGGGGCAGGCGGGCCAGTTGAGTAAATTCACGGAAACGTAAGGGGGGAGGATTGTTTGTATTTTTTTTAAATGCTGCGGGAGGCACTTCTGTTGCTTGTTAAATTTTGTTTCATCGAAAACACAAAAAAGCCATTTTCAAAGAAAATGCCCAAGAAAGTATTTTTGAAAATCTAGGAGGTGGTAAATGCCCCCCGCCCCAGTTAATACCGCTGAGAGAGGCTGATATTTATGGTGTATTTTTTCTGAAATTGGAGAATAAGGGAAAGCCAAAGAGGAAATAGATCATCATTTATTTGTTATTAAAGAAAAATAAATGTTTGCAGTTATCAAACAATTCGTGGTAACGAACTGTAAGCAAGGAGCGTCCCCGGCTCAATAGTAACCGAAACTCTAAAAAATTGAATTTTGATACCAATAGATACATCAAAAGAATCGGATTTTTATGCTTATTTTAAATATATAGGTTTCATCAGGTTTAGTCTTACCCATCAAAAGTTAAGACCCTGAAATAATTTGCCTTATTTTCGAAAATACGGGGAAACACCCCCTAAAAGTTATAGAATCTTAATGAAAATCACGCCATCAGATTCAGCGTTCAGAGAACCTTACTATAGAGGTTTAAAGCTCCTGCCTGCAAAAATGTGGAATTTTGTATTTTTTGCTAGAAGAAAGATCACGGATGCGTGTTTTTTTTTGTTTCTTTGATTTTTTTTCCAGGGGTGATCGTATCACCCCTTCCCACGCTCATTTTTTCCCAAAGTCGCCAGATCAAAGTTCTGAGATAGCCATTCTGTTAAGCATAATCAAAAAATCTAATAACTATGTCTTTGAGGACGACTTAATCCCCCGCAGTCCCCAGGGGAAGGGCTGCAAGTTATGAACTTTGCCCATCGTTTACATATAGTATTGGTTATTGGGAAGTATACAAACGTTTTCAGGAGGTTTTTTTTCCGGTGGGGGAGTCGGGGGGGGGGGGCTATGTGGGAGGATCTTTCCACGGAGGAATTTGGCATGGGGAAGAGAATTTTACATGGAGGGGCGCCGGATTTCCCAGAATTGTTTAAAAAACGATCAGAAATTAAATAAAAAAAAAACAAGTTTTTTCAAATGAAAGTAAGGGGCAAAATTAAAACTTATAACGAACAGAAATTATTACCTATATGAGGGGGTTCGCCTCCTCGTCAGTACCTCACTATTTACGCTAAAGTATTTTGTGTACTTTCAAAAGAGCTATTTATTCTAATTAAACGTCCTTTGTAATTCAGGGGTCATTCTTAAAGACTTGGAAAAACTCGAACTTTAGCGTAAAGAGCGAGGTATTGACGAGGGGTGAAACCCGTCATACACGTCATAATTTCTGTTTGTTTTAAGTTTTAATGTTGCTCCTTACTTTCAGTTGAAAAAACTTCCCTAAAAAAATAAATCAATTTTTTTCCCATTCAAACTTCAAACCAGGAACTAAGTATGTTTGAAATCTATCCTTCATCCATGATGATGAAGCCCGAAGAGATTTCTGTCGTCGTTTTATTTAAAGTAGGCATAAGTAATGTCCCTGTTCAAAAGAAACGTGGAACCTACTGTTTTGATTATCGAAAAATGCTAATTTGCTATTTTGAATAAACGTTGAAACAAAAAGGACATCATTAAAAAAAAAAATCCCCTTAGACATTTTCACCTTGAAAGGAATGCTACATTTTCTTAAGGTGTTTGGTGCCATACGTTTTTAGGTGCCGTTGTTTGGTGCCATACGTTAGCCTAATTTTGCTAATTTTTCACGTAAGTTTTTTTTTACTCCCGCTACTACCAAAAACGGTACTTGTGTTTTATAGCCACCACACTCAAGTTCTGTCGAGAAGTGAACTTTGGTTAATGCTGATGAAATAAAACAAAATATGATGAAAATATAATGCTTTACCAACAGAATTATGAAAACTACAATAAAGAATTATGGAAGGGGGCTGCCCAGACCGCATTATATTAAATACGTAACCTAAACTAGCCTAACCTAACCAAACCAAAATACCAACTAAATATTTATTAAAATATAGCTACAATGTAGTTTCCCACCGAGCCGAAGCTGATATTGTTTGGTATAAAGACCATGAAAACCGGTTATTGTCTCATGTTCGCGATACCATATCTTAATTGTGGTGGCTATAACACAAAATTATCCCAAAAACTGCATAACACTACTGCTACTACTAACAACTCACTGCAGCACCAAACTGCCCGATGCCAACACAGCTACGCACGCTCCTCCTCTGTCCCAATCTATTCAAAGCCCACTCTTCACTTTCTTCCCGAAGATCCCATTTCTCTAAACTTTTTCCTTAAGAGATCCTCCCATCCCATCTGGTGACGACCTGCTTTTCTTTTGGCCCTAGACTGTGACCAAAAAGGACAATCTTTGGCAATCTGTCATCTTTCATCCGCAGATCGTGCCCTGGCCATCTCAACCTATCTCTCATTATAGTCCTAGAAAGCGGGATTGCATAACATAGTCTCATTAAAAAAAAAAAAAAAAACGCAATTATACGACACCATATATAGTATTGTCAAGCCTCAAATGAATAAACTTGGTAAATGAAGCTTTAAAGCAAATGTGTATATCAACTGTTTATTTTGTATGGCCTAGGAGGATCTTTAGGAATGCTCAAGCACTCCGCATTACTGTCTCTGAAACCGGAAAGCTTAATACATAGGTCTTTGATAATTTTAAATTGATTGGCTATCTCAGAATATTTCCTCAGTGGCTTTTTGACACCATCTCTGACAAAATTGTCCTTTTGCGTCGCAAAATGGTAAAGAAAGCCACTTTGATGTGGCACTATCTTTTTGGTACTTAAAGAGGTCAGTAAAACCCCCTGCCTCCTTTCTAATGGGATTTCTTTTAATATTCTAGGAAAATAGTTCGATATTATCCACCCTGTAAAAAATAAACAACAACAGACAATTAAATAAATAAACATGTGTCCGCCATCATCGTTCTCTAAAAAATTAATCGAAGTTTCAAATTTTTGTAAATAGGTGCTTGAACACTCAGCAGTAGTGTTCCCTTAAATGCTAAATTTGATGGTTGAAACTTCATTAATATCACTTATTTTTGGGGGGGTGTTTCGCCCCTTTTTTGGATATTAGAGCATTTTTTTTATGCTCGTAAATTTTGATGGGTATCTTTACACTTATTCAGAATCACGAAAAAGCCAATTCCTCGATTTAAATACTTTTATCAAAATTTAGTTTTTTTTAGAGTTTCCGTTACTATTAGCCCGCGTTGATCGTTACTCGTAGTTCGTCATCAGGTACTCTTTAAAAATATGGTCCCAAGAAAACCTTAAAAAGTTGATTTAACTTAAAGCTTAAAACCTGCAAAATTATTCAGACATCGACCCGATCGGAAGTTTAGGACATCGCACGATAAGGTGGAAACAGTGAGGGAAACGAGATGCAAATTTTGATTATCGCTGCTTAACACTTATTCGAAGGCTTGCCACAGATTTCAGGTCGCAAGTACTTAATTAGTGCGCTTAACCAACAAATCAGTTCCTTGGGGTTTAATTGAAAGGATGGGCCTGAGTTGGATTAAGTGGAACGATGCTGGGTTACACTCACACCGATTTTTAAAAGTTTTGTCTCTTTAACTCATACCAGATTCACTAGTATCTAACCTATAGACGAAAGGGTAATACAAAAATTCCAATGCTTTTATTGGGCGTCCTTTAAACCTGCCTTGCTAAAAGGGTTCACCTCTTAATCCTGTTTAAAGGCATGTTTACCCTTTATTCTCTATTTCACCAGTTGTTCTGTATCTTGTTATGCGGTCGTGGAAATGGTATAGAGGCTTCTTAAATTTGTCTTCCATTTTTGAAGACGTACGCCAAAGACCGAATTTCAAAACGATTGAGATTACCTTACGAAAATCTACTCACTATCTGTCTTGAATCTTATCTGACTATTACGGGCAGTGGTCATGGCCCAAGTTCTCAAAATATTGTGATTGTTTATATTTTTCCCGCTTTTATTCATAATCTGGCACGTTTGACCGCTTTTCGAGAAACAGCTAGCAGCAAATCACCTTCTTTGTACTTTGTACTCACCATCCAACAAAAGAGTAATGTGTGTCCTGGGTTACAAATAAGCAAGCAAGACTAGTTGTTCGAGAAAAAAACATCTGTATTGGATATTTTTCACGTCAAACTCAATCTGAAGGACCTTATAAACCTCTTTTCGCTGAAAGCTCGTCCCCTGTAATTCCTTTCTAGTAAAATACTACTCTCCATTTTTCAGTGCCTTCTAGTAAAAATGTGCTATTATATCTATATATAATTATATTTATCAAACAGTTCAGGGTAACGAACTACAAGCATGGAACGAGACGGGCTAAAAGTAGCCGAAACTCTAACAAACGGAATTTTGGTATCATAGATACATCAAAAGAATTGGTTTTTTATGCTGATTCCAAATATATAAATCCCATTAAGTTTAATGTTACCCATCAACAGCTACGACCCTGATAAAATTTGCCTCATTTTTAGAAAAGGCGGAAACACCTCCAAAAAGCTAAATGATTCTAATAACATTCAACATATCAAAGAATACTACTATAGTGGTTTCAAGTTTCTATCTACGAAACTATGGAATTTTGCATTTTTTGCCCAGAAGAAAGATCACCGATGCGTGTTTATTTGTTTGTTTGTTGTTTTTCCCCGGTGGTGATCGTACCGAACCAAAGGTCCTAGAAGATCAAGATAGGGTACATTCGAACGGAATTCAGAAATTGTAGTGTCCTTTTTAAGTGACTAAAAATATTGGAGGCTGACCGCAGTGAGAGTTTTCTTTGGAAGGAGAGTTTCCAGGAAAAATTTTCCTGGAGAAATTTTAAGGGAGAAAGGGTCCGGACAGGATGGGAAAAACCACTTGACTTACTTGACTTAAAGCTCTCGCTTTAAGTCAAGTAACCATGGCCGCGTCGCCAGCGTAGAGGGAACCAGACATCATCGCCGTTAGTGTTCTCCAGAGTGGCAGTGTTTTGGGCGAGAGTAGGAGCTTCACTGGGGTCAATGCCCCACGCCATGAGTCGATCGCGGATGATATCCGCCCATTTCATACGTGGTCTACCTCTGGGGCCTTTCTTTCTGGCTAATAGAAGCTTTGAACCGGGTTGGTTCAGTTCAGAACATTCCAGGTGGCCACATTGATGCCACCTTGGTCGACGATATTCAGAGGGAATCGTCCGTGGGCGGTCCGGGGAGGCTGAATTTCTGGTTCCATTCGTAGCAATAGAAGTTTCAGGAGGAGGGTTGCCAACCCAACCATCCCTAGATGCATTTGGCTCTCTGGTTGCTAGCCAGTTATCCAGAGGTACCTGGAGGTCGTTCTTCATGCGCCAATTCGCATGGGAACTAACTCCGGACGAGGGAAAAACGGTTAGAGATTAAATTAAAATAAAAAGTTTTTTTTACAACTGGAAGTGAGTAACAACACTAAAACTCAAAAAGAAACGGAAATTATTTCCGTTTCTTTTTTTGAGAGTTGAGGAAGGGGGCTTTCCCTTCCTCAACTCTCGCTCTTTATGCTAAAGTTTAACTTTTAGTCCCATTTCTTTAAGAAAGACTGATCAAACATAAGGCCCGTTGATTTTAAGTGAGATTTGTTATAAAGGACTAAGATTTTAGCGTAAAGAGCGAGGGTCGAGGAATTGGCAGTTCCCAATTGGCAGTGCCAATTATGATGCGGTATGATTTCTGTTTTCATTTAAGGTTTTTTGTAAATTCATTCGAGATTGACGATGGATTATCAATTAATCATTATATTTCGAATGAAAGTGTCGTATGAGAATAGGAATTACTAGAACTTCAAGAGGATTCCAGTCTTAAAATGCATCACAAATCAACACAATCTGCCAATTAGTTTTGTAAATTATTGCTACAGTCAAAGTACACTAATTTAAGAAGGGTGCTTGCAGACTAGTGTCCTTATTCGGCATAAAATGTTGTTTTGTCAGTTTTTTAATAATTACGTTTTTAAAACCAACACAATTTTCCCAAATCACAAACAAGCTTTTAGCAGAATCAATTCGCACCTCGGTTCGTACCGCAAGAGCGTAACGAACTATGAACCTGATTTTACAAAATTCAAAGCCAAGTTACAAACGCACATGCCATCTACCAGCCAATAATAACTGTCATGTAACAAAATGTAAATTTATGCATATATTTGTTTGAAGATGTACTCAAGAAGATAAAAATATCATAACAATTGGTGTTTGTTTTTACATTGAGTATCGTAACGAGAGATATTGGAATGTGGCTCCAACTTTAGGGAAGCAATTTCAGAACCAAAGTAAAAAGAATCGGCTTTTTATTGTAGTTTTGAATTTGCAAAAATGATTGAGTGTGAAGTTGCCTATCTAAAGTTAAGGTTAAAACCTCCGAAAAATTCCGAAAAAGGGGCAAAACACCCCGAAAAGAATAAGTGATCTTAATGAAAATTTAATCAATGAATTCAGCAGGTTATAAACCCCTGTCACAGAGTTTTCAAGCACATATCTTGAGGGGATCTTGTTCTGGAACAATCTAAGCTACTTAAAAAGGACAAACGGTACTTATGTGCTATCTGTAACACACGCGAAAAGTGAAGCTGGTTAATGCTAATGAAATAAAACAAAATAGGATGAAAATATTATAGTTTAGAAACAAATTTCGGCTATATATTTGCACATTAGGGGAGCTGGGGGGTAAACCATAGCATATATTACATACGTAACCTAACCCAACCTTGGTACCTTTTTCCCCTAAACCCCAAAAAACAATAGTTTAAATATTGCAAACGCAATGACAAACCACGGTTTGCAATCCAATTGTCTATTGAAAGAAACCCGTTTGACTAGTTTTTTAAGCACCTTCCCTATATAATATGGCGCGTGTGTTACATATAATACGTAAGTACCGGACACACTTTTAATTGCAGCTCAACTGAGCCTTTTCCTGATTCTTCTAGGACCACTAAGTATTACTTTTTTTCTGCACAATCTTTTTTCTTGTAAAATTTGCAATGCTCCACATTTTTGCTGATATGTTCTTGAAAACTCTTTTAGGTCCCCCACACCTAATACGTGTTCGGAGGGGTGTATTTTTTAGGGGTGTAATGTGGAATTTTGTGTATTTTAGAAAAAAGATTGTGCATGTGTTTTTCTTCCAGGATTGATAGTATTTAGCCAATGGCCATCGAAAAAGGCTCAGTTGAGCGGAAATCAAAAGTATTACTGTACTTTTGAAGTAGCTTAGATTGTGCCAGAGTAAAGTGGCTTTTTCTGCCATTTCTTGGTGTAAACAAACAATTTTGGTTTAAAGGGTGTCAAAAAGTCATCGAATGGTAATTTTGAGATAGCCAATTGGCTTAGGTTTCGAAAACCATATATTGAGCTTTTCAGTTTCAGAGGCAGTAATGTCGCGCAGAAAAAGTCAAATCCACATTTATTTAATGCTTCATTTACTTAAAATGATTCATTCAAGATTTTGGAAAGTTATGTACAATTGTGTATAATCAGCTATTTTAAAAGAGAGCAGATGGGCCTTTTCGTTGGTGGGGGGATACAAAGGGAGGGTACTTCCTTGTCATATAGAACACATGCGAGAATTGAAGTTAGGTTAATCATAATGAAATATACCTAAGTATTACAAAAATAAAATAGTTTAGAAATACATTTGGGCTATAGGCTATATTTGCACATTAGGTGGGGGGGGGGTAAAGCATAGCATATATTAAATACTTAACCTAAAAAAATCTATTCTAACATAACTTAGCCAAAATACCAACTAAATATTTAATTAAAATATAGCTACAATGTATTTTCCCACCGAACTGAAGCTAATTGTCTGGTATAAAGGCTATGAAAACCGGTTTTTGTCTCATGTCCGCGATACAATTTTTTCGCGTGTGTTCTATATAACAAGGAAGTACCAAAAGGAGTTTCGTAGAAATTAATATTTATTCCCCTGTGATTCCCAGGTTTTTTTTTTATAACGCTTGAAGTATGGATAGCCTACTATAGGGCCGTTCTTATTGCAGACAATCGTTTTCTGTGTAACATAAAATATTACATTGGCATGCTCACCAGCACGAACGGGGTAAAGGGGCATTATGACCTCTGTCAGAAATTCCCTGGGGGAAGGGAGTCTAACATTTTGCCCCGAAAACCGTGGAAATAATGACCTTCTAAAAGATATTCGATATTTTAGATCCCCCACTCCTAGTATGTGTTTGGAGGGTTGCAGTTTTTTAGGGATGATTATCATTCTCAAAGTATTTTTATGCAAATATTCCATTTGAATGAATAAAGCTGGATCGTCAGAGAAAGTAGTAGTATCCTTCACATTTAGGAGAGCCTTGGATCAAACGTCTCGCTGTAACAAATTGAGAGAGACTCTTGTCAATAGAAACCCAAATTCTAAGACAAATTCTAAACAAACAATATTCCCAAATTCTAAACTCTAAGAAATTCTGGCGTGAATTCAATTCCTCCTTCCTGTTAATGCATAAAATAACCGTCCATTTTATAGGACTTGTTTTCCTCTAGGACTAGTTATGGTTTTCACTGTTGCTTCTCTTCTAACCGCAGATTTTTTTTTCTACGATTCGATGTGATCATCCCAGTCATTATTTTCATTTGAGATTCGTAGTGATGCTCGTTGTTGCATGTCTCCTCGTCGTAGAGCTCGTTTGCGCTTCATTTTCGTGCATCATTACATTAGACATTTTTCCATACCTTTTGCTTTAGCTGTTTGGATTCATTCCAAATCGTTTTCAAGAAAAAAATAATGCATGCATACATTCATAAATAGATACACAGTTGCTTGTTTAATGGGAGTATATATATTCATTGTTCTTTAGTTTTAAGTCACGAGGTGCCAAATAAGCAATTTCAACTGAGTTTAGAAATTCTTGTGCGGATCTCAGTGTTGCTTCTCTTCGAACCACATATTTGATCTACGATTCGATGTATTCGTTGCGAGGCTGGTTGTTACATGCCTTGTAGCCTCAGATCTTGTTTGCGCTTCATTTTTGTTCATCATTACCTCCGACTTTTTTCATACCTTTTACTTTAGTGGCTCGGATTCATTACAAATAATGTGTAATTTCGCATGATGTCATAGATACCCCAAAAAACTTCTTTCCCAGCTTTTCCCCAGTCGTAGTCTCACACACGCTAAACTAACACGTTCCTTCATTCTAATATAATTTTGCTTTGTCTTCTAATAGCAGATTTCGTTGTAAAACGTCTTCCTTTGCAATTCAATATGATTTTTGCTGTTCCTTGTTCCATGCCTTTTTCTTTAGGTGCTCAGTCATTTGTCATCTTGTATAATTTTGTAACCGTCATAGATACTAATATGGACACCCATATTGGGGGGGGGGG